>JAPDDO010000278.1:5000-20000 GCA_027422415.1 Schizothorax lantsangensis
ATGGTTTGTTATGATCGGACAATATTTGTAAATCTGGAATCTGAGGGAGCAAAAAAATCTAAATATTGAGAAAATCACCTTTAAAGTTGTTCAAATGAAGTTCTTAGCAATGCATTTTACTAATCAATAATTAAGTTTTAATATATTTACGGTAGGAAATTTACTAAATATCTATATGGAACATGATCTTAATATCCTAATGATTTTTGGCATAAAAGAAAAATCAATTTTGAGCCATACAATGTATTGTTGGATATTGCTTATGACTGCTTTTGTGCTCCAGGGACACATATAATAATATATAATTATAAGTAATATCAGCACAAAATTAAAGGTTTGTTCATACCATCGTTAGCGTCCACATCAACATGATAACGTTCTGTTTATTGTATTTCTGTCGCTTTAAATGCTCGAGAATCTTAAAGAGGGATGGATTCTGATTGGCTGTCGATCGCTTTGAATGTGATATTATTAATATTGATAAACAACGGCTCTGATATGAATGGTTTCCTCTGTGCTGTTATTAGTTGTGTTGTGGATTTCACAATTCTTTTATAATAATAATAATAAACGATATCTTTATGGATATGGCTATGTTGGCCTGAATTCAAAACTACGTGACTCGAACCTAACAGCTATTCTATGTATTTAAATGTATTTTTATCTATTTTTTGGAGATGTTGTATTTATTTTAATGAATTAAATGGATTTATTCATCGAGTCTGAAATGTAAAAATCAGAGATACTTAAGATTTATTTAAATCCAGACTCAAAAAAACACGTTTAGCTGTGCATTTACTGATTGCACTGTATTTTATATATCATCATTTTTTAATTCTTAACTGTTTTAATTCATTTTAAATCTTTTCCTTGTTTTAAAAGATTATTTTAATTCCTTTTATGTAAAGCACTTTGAATTACCATTGTGTATGAAATGTGCTATTATATATATAAATAAACGTCCTCTGAGGCGACGTGTTGTGTGAGCGGTTTGACGCGTTGCTATTGACGACGGGAATATTTGAACATATTTTCCCGCTGAATCCCGCGACTGACCAATCAGAATCAAGTATTCCAGAAAACCGCGAAATAAGAATAGCTCTCAAGCAATGATTACATGATCATCTGCTTGCCTGTGAAAACTATGCATCATTAATATGGTGATTATTGAATTTGATCTTTTAATATTACTGTTTTAAATATATTAAGTGTTTTACAACGTTTTGTCGCACGGTTTATGATTGAAATATTGCCGCAGGTGCTTAACATGGATCGCAAATGGCCAAAACTTGCATTTTGTTCAGAAATTGTGTATGAAATGTGCTATATATATATATAAATAAACTTACCTTGCCTATTTTGAGATATTTACTCCGAGTGTACGAGGCTTATTAGCATACATACTCACTAAATTAGGCCTACATATCTATCGATTTAGGTTTAAATTGTTATACTTTTACCTGTATATTACTTAACGCTGCGGTGAGACAAAAGTAGTCCATTACAATATACAAAACAATCAGCACTGCAAAATACTGCAATAAAATAATTTTAATACTCAGTCCTCTGAGGCGACGGTTGTGTGAGCGGTTTGACGCGTTGCTATTGACGACGGGAATATTTGAACATATTTCCCCGCTGAATCTCGCGACTGACCAATCAGAATCAAGTATTCCAGAAAACCGCGAAATAATAGTTCTCAAGCAGTGTTGCCAATTGATCAACTTATCAGACTACCCTAGCAACTCTTGCTTCCAAAAGCACCTAGCAACAAATTTAGCTATTTTTAAAATGTATTTGATAAGTGACAATAAAAAGACACATTTCCATCCAAAATACACAAAAAGAGGAATCCAAAGATGCCTTGCAGTGCACACGTCACGTGAGTTGGCTATATGCAATTGTTCAATTTAATACTAATAATTAAATAATTGTTAATTTATGATACACTTTGTTAGTAGCTTGTACCTGTGATTGTTGATCAGTTACACCGTAAGACAAATGGAAAAAATACTAGTAATTTTCCAGGACATTATCCATAATAACCCTGTAATCTGAAAACACAATGCTTATTTAAAAAAACAATATGGAAAATTATTTCATATTAACAGTAGATTGTGCCCTATTTTCACAGACTAGAGTGTAGCATACTAACTATTAATACACTGCTTAAAGCCAAAGACTATAGAAATCTTTGAAAGGGACTTTGTTAAAGCATAATTGTTCAGAATGTGTAATATTACTAGTTTACTAGCTATTAAAAAAATGTAATCATTCAAAAATGTGTACGTGTTCAATAATTCAATGTATTAAAAAATAGCTATTTATATTTTAATATAATATTATGTCGCTTTGGACAAAAGCGTCTGCTAAATGACTAAAATAAATAAATAAATGTATATTATTTTACATATAGAAAATATTTTTTGCTGAGATTTGATGCGACAATTTAGCGTCATTTAGACATCATTTAGCAACTTTTAGCAACAAATCGACCTTCCTTTAGCAATTTTCTCAGAAGATTTGTTGGCAAAGCTGATTTTAGTAGGCCTACTACTGGTTTCTGGTAACAGCTTTATTGATATGGGTTTCTATAACTATCAGGACATTGAGAAAATTGTTTAAACCTTAACTGTCACCGAAAATTCACGAGAAAGTGCAGTATCCAAACTTAAATTATTATAATTCATGAACGCTTTTGAATACAGACCTAAGGTTGGTCTCTTTTTAAAGAAGACAATTAGCAGATTATTACAGAAGTGAAATCATTTAATAAAATTAAAATATTAAAAAGTTATAGAAGTTTAAATTTACTGTAAAAAAATGTATTATACTATTTTTATTTTATTTTATATAAAATAAATATTTTTAAAAAAAGTTACAAATCCAAAATTGCTATAAAATTAAAGCCATATGTCTACATAAGTTGTGTTCCAAATTTGAAGTTGATATAAAAAAAATTGAGGTTCATATGCAATTTTGTTTAGGCGTTATACCAGAAACAGCCACCGGGTGCCATTCAAACTCTATTGAATTGTTTTTTTATGCATTTCTCTCTCAATATTACATCTATAACAAAATAACCACCAAATATGGAATCTTGAGACTCGGACCTTTCCAACGATATGTATTTTCTCAAGATTATAAAAAGTTTTGATTCTAATATGACACCGCGGCTAAGGGGGAGGAGCCTGCTAAAACATTTTAAAGTACCGTTTCTATGCTAACGCAATGTTTGATTTCAAAATGGTTTCACAGGATGAATTTTGAGATTTTAAGCTTTCAAATGGTAAAAAAGGCAAGGAAATAAAGACGTTTTGTGACAAAGCTCAGAACTCCTGTTATGATGTAGATTTATCATAGACGCTTGGTGCACTCTTGTCATAAATTAATCTATTACTGTTCCTACATAATTTGTAACAACAAAAAATGGTAACATATCTATTTAGGAGACTTAGACCTTTCCAATGATATATAGTTTGTCATGATTACATTAGGATTTAATTGTAATATATTGAAGTAAAGTTAGGCGTCCCGTATACGGGACGGTGACAGTTAAGGGGTTTTAAACCGGCTGTTTTACAAACTGTATCAAAGTTACTTATATAATAGCTCTTAAGTATTTAAAAATAAAACTTTTAGAAATTAACTGAGGATACTTAAAGTTCACCCCAGTACATTTTAACAGAGTAAAATTTTTTACACAGTGAAAGTAAATTTTTCTGTATTATTTTAACCCATTAAACACTTAACATAGAAGCTTTACCCCTTAACCGCCACCCCCCCGTTTCTGAACATATACGTGAAAGTGCACGATCCAAACTTAAACTCTTATAATTCATTGGAATACAGACATAAGGTTGGACTCTTTTTAAAGAAGACAATCGGCAGATTACTGCAAAAGTGGAATTATTTTAAAATACGAAAGTAACTGTAAAGTACTGTAAAGAAGAAAATACACATTTTTTTTTAATATTTTATATAAAAAATATTTTATATAACAGGTTTGATATCAAATTGAAAGCCTTATGCCTAAATAAGTTATGTTCCAAATTTGAAGTTGATATGAAAAAAATTGAGTTTTATTTATGGCGTCATACCACGAACAGCCACCGGGTGCCGTCAAACTCCATTGAATTTTTTTGATGCATTTTTCTGTCACAAATGATCAAATGATCACAAAAAGACCACCAAATATAGAATCCTGAGAGTCAGACCTTTCCGACGATATGTATTTTGTCAACATTATAAAAAGTTTTGATTCTAAAAGACCATAATGCATTGTGTAATATGACACTTGACTCCGCCCACTAAGGGGGAGGAGCCCGCCAAAAGATTTTAAAGTACCGTTTCCATGGTAACACAATGTCCGATTTCAAAATGGTTTTCACAGGATGAATAAGCTTTCAAATTATATATAATTTATGATGATTACTAAAATATTAGTGACAGTTAAGGGGTTAAAACACTTAAAATATAAGCTTTAAGCACCCTGGTGAGCTTGAATCCTTTAGAATATTATGCAAGGCTTGCTAATAAAGACAGTTTGACCAAAACAAATCCTCACGAAAGACTGATACGTGGACATTTTATTAATTACAATTTGTTGTGTAAAAGTGCAGCAGGTTCATAACAAGGTTCCTGCTGTACATCCGAGAGTTCAATGCATTTGGGAGAAAATCATAAATCATAAAGCATAAAGCAACTCTAAAAACAATGACATGAAACACAGGACAAAAGAAGCTGGTAACATAACACACACAAAATAAAAAAGGTTTATGTTTCCACACTAACCAGTAGTGGGTCACGGAAGCGTCGCAGCACGTTTCCATTCAGAGAAGCAAAAATTAAACAAGACATAAAGTCCAATATTGAGATATTGCTGGTGCAAACGTGACATTAACTCCTTTTCCCTCGGCACACAGCAAACACAGATATAAAACACTCGCCGGAAACATTTTACACTAATATCTCAATAAACATACTCGTCAGTTATACATCAATCAGTTATACTACATTGGAAAACATATTTAAATTTGAATGCATTTACATCCATCTATCAAGGTGAAAGTCTCTATATCCGGTCCGATCCTAAAGCAAATGATCCGAACAAACATACAGTGAAGCCCATTTCCCATAATGCAACACGCAAATGAACTGGAGAAGTAAGTGGTATTTACACAATTTAGACATTGTATTCTGTGATGGGTTTCATACAATTCAAATCAT
Organism: Schizothorax lantsangensis; assembly: GCA_027422415.1. NCBI lineage: Eukaryota > Metazoa > Chordata > Actinopteri > Cypriniformes > Cyprinidae > Schizothorax > Schizothorax lantsangensis. The sequence goes on from JAPDDO010000278.1 coordinate 10,230, forward strand.
ATACAGACGCCTTCCGCTTCGTTCCTAAATATACACGTTTCCTTTAAGTGAAGTATACAAGTTTGTAACAGTTGTACAAAGATATATATGAAAACTCGGCTTGTGTAATAATTTTATAATGCCGTATTTCCTGGTGATGTGACGCGACGCTCCGTGTTTCTAACGTACCGGTCCGGAGCGTCGTCATGTAGTGCAGCTTCGCATTCACACTCGCTTCAGAACGATCCCTTTGTGTTCGTATGACGTCAAGTATTTCCTACACGTGTCCATCTGCAATGGTCTGGACTCGGGAGATGGGAGCGGGGGTTAAGTGGAAAGGGGAGGGGCTCAGAGGTCTGGGAAGCGGCTGGGATCTTCTTTGTAGTCGTTGGAATCGTAAAAATGGAGTCGTTGAACTCGTCGTAGCGGAACTCCTGAAAGGTCACGGTGGCAGTGATGGTGGTGGGGAAAACAGGGATGTCTGGAAGCACTCATCATCATCATCAGAACATACACATTACTTTGGAATTATTGTAATTATGGGACGACAACAAGATTCGTATTCATCCAGCCTCCAAATGAATCCACATTCGTCTTTAAATCACTGCATTAAATCATCTTCATATTATTTTACAAAATCCTGAAGAACAAAACAAGCACTTCAGGCAACATCAACTATAATTTACTGTTAATTCACTGTATTGTTTACAGTGTATTTTTACAGTTTATTAGTTTACAATGTATTGTTTACAGTGTATTTTTACAGTTTATTAGTTTACAATGTATTGTTTACAGTGTATTTTACAGTTTATTAGTTTACACATATACATATATATATATATATATATTTCTATAGATACACACAGTGTGTATTTTTACATACAAAGAAAACAAGTACATGTATTTTTACAGTATTAATTTATGGTGTATAATTTACAGTGTATTTTTACAGTATTAATTTATGAAAAAGTGTGTAATATAGTAAGTTTACAGTGTATTTTTACAGTATTAATTTATGGTGTATAGTTTACAGTGTATTTTTACTAGTGTTAATTTACAGTGTATTTTTAGTATTAATTTATGGTGTATAATTTACAGTGTATTTTTACAGTTTTTTTTTTTTTTAAAGGGGTCATCGGATGTGTATTTTTTTTTACAGTTTATTTGTTTACAGTGTATTTTTACAGTTTATTTGTTTATGGTGTATAGTTTACACTTTTACATGTTTGAACATTATTTTTACAGTATTAATTTATGGTGTATAATTTACAGTGTATTTTTTTACAGTTTATTTGTGTGTTGGTTTATGGTGTATAATTTACAGTGTATTTTTACAGTATTAATTTATGGTGTATAGTTTACAGTGTATTTTTACAGTGTACATATCCAGTGTATTTTTTTTTACAGTTTATTTGTTTACAGTGTATTTTTACAGTTTATTTGTTTATGGTGTATAGTTTACAGTGTATTTTTACAGTATTAATTTATGGTGTATAATTTACAGTGTATTTTTACAGTATTAATTTATGGTGTATAATTTACAGTGTATTTTTACAGTATTAATTTATGGTGTATAATTTACAGTGTATTTTTTTTACAGTTTATTTGTTTACAGTGTATTTTTACAGTTTATTTGTTTATGGTGTATAATTTACAGTGTATTTTTACAGTATTAATTTATGGTGTATAGTTTACATTCTGTGCTTTTTTTAATCCCCATAAATCATAACCCCTTTCTCAGAGTATTTTTTTGTGCTCACGATTAATCACAGATTAATCACATTCCGCCCACAATTGTGTGTGTATTGATTTATTATTTATACATAAATGCACACACATGCATGTATATATTCAAGAAAAATATGTTACGTTTATAAATTAAATGTATTTACATGCATATATGTATATTCATATATTTTATATGATTTATAAAAATATATGTAAATATTTTCAAAATATGTACATGTACGTGTGTGTATTTATATATAAATATACACAGTACGCACACATATATTATGTAAACAAAAACTTATTTTGGATGCGATTAATCACGATTAATCATTTGACAGCACTATTTTTTTTCAGTTTATTACTTTACAATGTATTGTTTACAGTTTATTAGTTTACACATATATACACATATATATTTCTATAGATACACACACACATACAAAGAAAACAAGTACATAGAATAGAAAAAGAATATAGAAAGCTAGTGTTAGAGTTTTTTTGTTGTTTTTAAAGGGGTCACCGGATGCAAAATTCACTTTTACATGTTTGAACATTAATGTGTGTTGGCAGTGTGTGTACATATCCACACCATATAATGATAAAAATCCATTCTGTGCTTTTTTTAAATCCCCATAAATCATAACCCCTTCTCAGATCAAGCCGTTCTCAGATTCTTGGCTGTGTGATGTCACACAGACTCAGGCCCCGCCCACAATTGTTGATTGACACTAGTGTTTAATCACAGACTCCGCCCTGAGTGAGCTGTCATCAGGGGACATAGCAGGGACATAGACAAGAATGACTGTTAAGCGATTGAGGCGTTTTGTTGTTGGATGTAATAATGAACATAGCAGTCGTCATTTACTCCTGATATCTGAGCCTGCTCGTCACCTCACGGAAGAGAGGGGCGGGGTCAGCAGAGCTCATTAGCATTTAAAGAAACATGCACCGAAACGGCTCGCTGTGAACAGAGCTGTCAAGGTATAAAAAGGGTGTTTTACACTACCATTGAGAAAGTTTAACTAAAGTATGTTATAGACTTTTTATTAAGACCCATATCAACTAGGCATCCGATGACCCCTTTAAATAAAAACAAGCATTATATAGAGAGTGCAAGTCATAGAGGGTCAAATAAAGAGATGTGTTTTGAGCCGTTTATGTATGTTTACCTAGTTTGACGGGAAATCCAGGCGGGAGCTTCATCTGAACAAATTCTCTGAGTTTATTAAAGTGCTTGAAGGGTGCGATGACCTCCAAAACATTTAACAGCCTGTAAAACAAGTGGTGGTCAGTCAGAAACAGCGCGTGGACATGGACAGGAGTCTGCTGAACGCGGGACACTTACGACTCGATGCTTAGAGGAAAGTCTTGACTCATGGCTACAGTTGCTTTGAAGTTCTTCTTGCTCTCTTTGCACACGAGCTCTCGGCCCAGATGAGGAGCCCTAGAAGAGACCGAACACAAGACATGAGCCTCTAGTGCGTTTGACTCGTGTTTGTGTTTAGCCTGATTCGGACGGAAGTCGTTTCTCATATGGACGTCTGTAAAAATACATTTACATAAAACTCATGGATTCACGGATAGTGGCTCACGTGGCCAGTCACATAATTGTCTGCCGTAAATAAATTGAGTCTAAAATGTATTCCAAGCCTATTTATTATTTGACTATCTAAATCTCCTGTTTAAAAATAGACTAGCACACGTACATTGCATTTACATCTGCAATACATCTATAGGACGTTTCCTATCAGATGTCAAATATACGTCTATTAGATGTCTTTAAGATGTTTATGATTTAGATTGTATGTAAAACTGACATCTTACAGACATACCTGTGCTATCTGGGTATATATCTATATCGCGTATAGTTATATACAACTATATAATAGTTATAGTTTATATACACTATATTGACAAAAGTATTGGCACCCCTTCTAATGAACAGGTTTGACTACTTTAGTAATTTCTATGAGTACAAATCTTAATGTTAAAGCATATAATGATATTCTAGGAAATTGTGTGCTTCTAATATTATAGCAACAGTTTGGACTCTTTTCTATTCTAACATGACAATGTCTCTGTGTATAAGACAAGGTTCAAAAAGAAAATGATTGATTGAGTCAGTGTGGAAGAACTTGACTGGTCTGCATAAAACCAAGTCCTAATCCCAGTTTAACACCTCTGGTGTGACTGTAAATGCAGACCTTGAGACAAAAACTCATCACCAAACACCAATGACTTGTACATATGGGTTCAGTCATTTTAGACACTTACAAAACTGTTGAAACAGAGATGAAATACAATTTTTAAATACATGAATTATGTTCCCATCGTTGTCGCCACAGATTTGGAAGTGCATCTGTTCTAAAGAAGGGGGTGCCAATACTTTTGTCAATATAGTGTATATACACTATAACTATTATATAGTTGTATATAACTATACGCGATATAGATATATACCCAGATAGCACACGTATGTCTGTAAGATGTCAGTTTTACATACAATCTAAATCATAAACATCTTAAAGACATCTAATAGGCGTCTATTTGACATCTGATAGGAAACGTCCTATAGATGTATTGCAGATGTAAATGCAGACGTCAAATAGACATCTCTGTGATGTATGCATGCTATCAGGGTATATATAACTGTATATAATACACATTTTAAAATTGTATTGCATACCTGCTGCTGTCATAATAAAGACCTATTATGAATGTTTGCATGCTTTTCTTCTCTTTCTGCTTCCACAGTTATGGAGCAGTTATGAAGTATTGCTCTTTTAAATACTTTCCAGCATTAATAAATATGCATGCAAATTACATCGAAGCACAACGGTGTTTGGCGGTGGTCAAAAAGGTATTAAACATTGCATTTTGATGTGGATTCGGATTGCAATTAAATTACCACATGATTTTGGTGTTTGTCAAAAAACAGTAGGTTATTCGGCGGGGGATATTTACACGGGTGGTGAGAGATAATCAGCGTTGTGCTCGTTACTCACAGAATGTGATACATTACTCATTACTAGTTACTCCTTTCAAAAGTAACTGTTACTTTCTGTCAACAGTAATTAGTTACATTGTTTCTTCACGACACACAGAAGTTGTAACAGTGTATCTTCCACATAAATGTTACTAATAACATATTTCTGCTTCATCATTTGACCAAAATACACATTATTAGTTATTACAAACACTCAATAATTAACAGTGACATTCAAGTAGAAGTGTATTAATCTCATTAATGTGTAGCTTGAAGCTAATTGTAATTTCTCCGTTACCCATATACGATTATATTTCATGTATTTTATCAAATCACATAAGTTTGTAAGTAACTGTTTAATTTTTCAAAAAGATGTTTAATTATAGTAATATAATGTGATCAGAGGGATGTAATGCAGAGTACAGTAACACACAACAGTGTTCAGATCATCTTTTTTCTTGACAAAATCAATATAATGTAATATTTATATCTGCTGAATGTAAGTTTTTCCATATTCCGAGCTCGTCTGCTGCACCTCATCACATGCATGAGTCGTGAAAATATGAACATAAATCTATTAATTATTTAATTGTTGGATTTTAAATCAGCGGGTCGAGGCATCACAAGTAACTAAGCTGTGTTATGGATGATAACTGTAATATTATTACTGAAATCTTATTAGTAATTAGTTACACTACTAGTTACTGCAAAAAGTCATATTATTACAGTAACTAGTTACTGCCCAACACTGGAGATAATCACCGACATTCTGGATTCATACGGCAATAAAATCACTGTAAATGGTGAAAATAACTCGCGTCCGCCTGAGAAACAATTACCGTCCGAATAGGGCTAATGATAGAGGTCTGACGTACTTTCCCGTCTCGGCGGTGATGTACTCCTCCCAGGAGATAGTGTTTGGAGACGGAGCGGTCAGCGACTGACGCCTCACCGGCTGCGAGAGCACAGAGAAACAAAGGTTAAAATACTGAAAACTCATTAATTAGCACCATCTCTTGTTCTCAGGTTTACATCATCACCAGCAGAGGGCGCCGCACAATCAACCTCAGCTCAGTATTAAACTAAACCCCATCATCATCATCTGAGAGTTAATCGGTCAGACTGAGGTTTATTGTGCTTTTATGCTTCATCACAATAATCCACACCACTCCAGTCTATCAGGAGAAGACAGAAGCTGAAACAAATCCAGCATTAAGACGTTTTCAACTCAAATACCATAGAGTCCATAATCCATAACAATGAAAAAGTGCATCTGCTGTCGTCTCTCACATCAAAATCCAGAGCTGTTTTGATCTGATGCAGATTTCTCTCCTGATTCAGAACACTTTTTCACTGAAGGAAGCGTTATTATTAGTGCTGTCAAACAATTAATCACAGAGTCACACACACAAATGAAACAAACTGTGCTTTAAGGCTAATGCAAGTCTAAAGTATTCAGTTAACAGCCTTCTACAGAAATTAATAATCCAATGTAAAATAAAGCAGCATTGTCTTCACTGTAAGAATTAAACTTTCTTTGTTTCTACAAAAGCTCTTCAGTCAAGAGCAGTGAGTGATTTTCTTTGTCTTTTGTTGTTTGATTAATATTAAGCACAGCAGGAATATTAGCGCGCTGTCACTTTAAGAGCCGCACGGATCCAGATACACACGTATTTATTACATAACTAATGAGGGTTTATGTTAATAATGTATGCATTTTGACACATTTTTGCATGTATTTGACCCTTTAGGTGCACACCTTGAGCTAAAAGATGACTTTATATGTCCGTGTTCTGCTCATGCACAGAAATCCTCTCGAGGAACAGCGCAAGTTCTCCTTCATGCTTTTAAAAACATTAATAAATCTAATCAACTTTAATAAATCAAGCACGTCCCATTTTGCAAAATCACGTTACATGATTTTAAAGGTGCCATAGAATGCATTGATACAATATTTTATATCTACATAGAAGGTATGTGGCTTAGATAAGTGCAAAAATTCTCCAGAAACAGTTTTACATGTGCATTTACAACCCTAGGATTTCTCCCCAGAATGAAACGGTCTGTTATTGGCTTATTTGGAAGGGTCATGAATAATAATTAGCTCTGCTCTGATTGGCTGTTTCACAGTGCGGCTCTGCTCTGATTGGCTGTTTCACAGTGCGGCTCTGCTCTGATTGGCTGTTTCACAGTGCGGCTCAATGTTGAGCTCTGCTCTGATTGGCTGTTTCACAGTGCGGCTCTGCTTTGATTGGCTGTTTCACAGTGCGGCTCAATGTTGAGCTCTGCTCTGATTGGCTGTTTCACAGTGTGTCTCAATGTTGAGCTCTGCTCTGATTGGCTGTTTCACAGTGCGGCTCAATGTTGAGCTCTGCTCTGATTGGCTGTTTCACAGTGTGGCTCTGCTCTGATTGGCTGTTTCACAGTGTGGCTCAATGTTGAGCTCTGCTCTGATTGGCTGTTTCACAGTGCGGCTCTGCTCTGATTGGCTGTTTCACAGTGCGGCTCTGCTCTGATGTTGAGCTCTGCTCTGATTGGCTGTCTTCACAGTGCGGCTCAATGTTGAGCTCTGCTCTGATTGGCTGTTTCACAGTGCGGCTCAATGTTGAGCTCTGCTCTGATTGGCTGTTTCACAGTGCGGCTCAATGTTGAGCTCTGCTCTGATTGGCTGTTTCACAGTGTGGCTCAATGTTGAGCTCTGCTCTGATTGGCTGTTTCACAGTGTGGCTCAATGTTGAGCTCTGCTCTGATTGGCTGTTTCACAGTGTGGCTCAATGTTGAGCTCTGCTCTGATTGGCTGTTTCACAGTGTGGCTCAATGTTGAGCTCTGCTCTGATTGGCTGTTTCACAGCGCGGCTCAATGTTGAGCTCTGCTCTGATTGGTTGTTTCACAGTGTGGCTCATTTCAGTAGCTCACAGGAAGGAAAATATATATTTCAATACTTTCTTGCGCAGTTATATTATTTATCCATGATCAGCCATTTTCTCTGTTGTCCTCGCTTGTTTCTTCACAACACCTGCAGAACTTCTGATGATTCGGCTGGAACTAGAACATGGGCGGGTTTATGCAAATGTTGGGGGCGTAACTATTAGTGACGTCACAGTCGGTGTTATGTTCTGATTCGCCTATTTTTCAGTGGTCTTTTTTATTAACGAGATTTACATAAGGAGGAGGAAACAATGGTGTTTGAGGGTCACTGTATGTCATTTCTATACAGAACTCTTATTATTCAGCTATGCCAAGATAAACACAGTTTTCCATTCTATGGCACCTTTAATGATTTGCACATGAAGTTGTGCTTTTATGGAGGAGTGAAAGTGCACCGCTGGAAAGGGGACGGAATAATCGTTTCATCTCGATTATTGTATTTTGATAATCATTGGAGGCTGAAATAGAAACTGTATTTGGATTAACTGCACACCGAGCATCACATGAGTGAACTCACCTCGAAGCTCTGCTCGATGATGCTCCCTCCTTTGCTGAAGCTCTCCATGATGGCCTTGTTCCTCAAGATGTCCTCCTCGCTCAGATGCTCACGTCTCTTCCTGGACTCCAGAACCAGGCCGTTCACCATGTAGAAATCCGCTAGGAAATTCCCCACTCGCTCCTGCGGGAACGTCAACGAGACGATGCTGTCAGACGCCATCAAGCCACTCAGCTTGACCAAAAATAGCATCTAGTTATGTTCTGAGATTCTGTCAATAATGATAATTAGATGATATTTCTCTGAGTGTGTTTTTGAGCAGGTTTAGGCGTGTCATATTCAAACTAGGGATGCACGATATTTGATTTTTGCCGATATTTTTCAACTCATTTTGAGCGATACCGATACCGATATATTTCCTTTTGTTTGGAAACAACACCAAGTCTCTCCTGTGCAGAAATTATAAGCTAAATATTTTTAATTTTGGCTAGTTTTTAACAAGAACTTATTTATTAGAATTTAATAAAAAAAAAATTAACAGTACATTGAAGCTTTGAAAATAGCTATAAATAAACTATATATCAATCGCTGCATTTTTCCCCCCCGAAAGATGCTGTTAACCCTAACATTTTATTATAAGATTTAACATTTGTTGATGTGTTCGTGTCAGACACGTACGGTCTTGTCCTCTCGGAACAGCCAGCCGGTCTGAGCGCGGGAGAAGGTGATGGATTTGGTGGAGAGCGTCGCGGAGTAGATGTCGCTGCTCATCAGGATATCCACCTCCTCCTCCGTCTCCATCTCTGACTCCTGAAACACACACACACACACACACGAGTCACACACACACGAGTCACACACACACACGAGTCACACACACACACACGAGTCACACACATGCGCACAGACACACACATCACACAGACACACACGTCACACACACACACACGAGTCACACACACACGCGTCACACACACACGTCACACACACACGTCACACACGAGTCACGCACACAGACACACACGTCACGCACACACACACACGAGTCACACACACACACACATCACGCACACGAGTCACACACACACGAGTCACGCACACAGACACACACATCACGCACAGACACACGTCTCATACGCACGAACACGCACGCACGCGTCTCACGCACACACACGTCACACACACACGCACACAGACACACACGTCACACACGTCACGCACACACACACACGAGTCACACACACGCACACACGTCACGCACACACATCACACACATCACACACACACACACACACACGTCTCATACGCACGCACACGTCTCATACGCACGCACACGTCTCATACGCACGCACACGTCTCAGGCACACACACGTCTCACGCACACACACGTCTCACGCACACACACGTCTCACGCACACACACACGTCTCACGCACACACACACGTCTCACGCACACACACACGTCTCACGCACACACACACGTCACACACACACACACACGTCACACACACACACGTACACACGTCTCACACACACACACACACGTCTCACACACACACACACACACAGAGAACGTGCCTCGTGATGAATCCGCTGATAAACCTTCCGCTCGTTGTCCAGAACCACGAAGGACTCGGACGGAGCGGCGTC
>JAPDDO010000278.1:25000-32500 GCA_027422415.1 Schizothorax lantsangensis
CAAAAGTACTGAATTAGTATCAAAAGTACTGAATTAGTATCAAAAGTACTGAAATATTACCAAAAGTACTGAAATATTACCAAAAGTACTGAATTAGTATCAAAAGTACTGAATTAGTATCAAAAGTACTGAAATATTACCAAAAGTACTGAATTAGTATCAAAAGTACTGAATTAGTATCAAAAGTACTGAAATATTATCAAAAGTACTGAATTAGTATCAAAAGTACTGAAAAATTACCAAAAGTACTGAATTAGTATCAAAAGTACTGAAATATTATCAAAAGTACTGAAATATTACCAAAAGTACTGAAATATTATCAAAAGTACTGAATTAGTATCAAAAGTACTGAAATAGTTTTAAAAGTACTGAAATAGTATCAAATGTATCTAAATAGTATCAAAAATATTAAAATAGTATCAAAAGTACTGAAATAGGATACAAATTATTGAAATAGTATCAAAATACTGACATAGTCGTGGCCTAATGGTTAGAGAGTCAGACTTGTTATCCAAAGGTTGCAGGTTCGAATCTCAGGTCCGGCAGGGATTGAAGGTGGGGATCGTGAATGAACAGCACTCTCTCCACCTTCAATACCATGACTGAGGTGCCCTTGAGCAAGGCACCGAACCCCCAACTGCTCCCCGGGCGCTGGAGCAATGGCGGCCCACTGCTCCGGGTGTGTGTTCACTACTGTGTGTGTTCACTACTCACTGCTGTGTGTGTGCACTTGGATGGGTTAAATGCAGAGGACCAATTTCGAGTATGGGTCAACATATTTGACAATACAAAATATTTTTTTTTTTTTTTTTTAGTATCAAAAGTAAAGAAATAGTATCAAGTGTATCTAAAAAGTATCAAAAGTATTGAATAGCAGAAATTTGTATTAAAAGTACTGAAAAATTATCAAAATGCTGAAATAGTATCAAAAGTATTGAAATATTATCAAAAGTACTGAAATTTTATCAATACTGATATATTATCAAAAGTACCAAAATAGTATCAAAAGTATTGAAATATTATTAAAAGTACTGAAATTTTATCAAAATACTGATATATTATCAAAAGTACCAAAATAGTACCAAAAGTACTGAAATATCACGAAAATACTGAAATAGTATCAAAATGCTGAAATAGTATCAAAAGTATTGAAATATTATTAAAAGTACTGAAATTTTATCAAAATACTGATATATAATCAAAAGTACTGCATTAGTATCAAAAGTACTGAAATATTACGAAAATACTGAAATAGTATCAAAATGCTGAAATTGTATCAAAAGTACTGAAATTTTATCAAACCTATTGAAATATCATCAAAAGTACTGAAATAGTACCAAAAGTACTGAAATATCACGAAAATACTGAAATAGTATCAAAATGCTGAAATAGTATCAAAAGTATTGAAATATCATCAAAAGTACTGAAATAGTACCAAAAGTACTGAAATATCACGAAAATACTGAAATAGTATCAAAATGCTGAAATAGTATCAAAAGTATTGAAATATTATTAAAAGTACTGAAATTTTATCAAAATACTGATATATAATCAAAAGTACTGCATTAGTATCAAAAGTACTGAAATATTACGAAAATACTGAAATAGTATCAAAATGCTGAAATAGTATCAAAAGTACTGAAATTTTATCAAACCTATTGAAATATCATCAAAAGTACTGAAATAGTTTAAAACGTACTGAAATAGCAGTAAATGAAATCAGAGGCATTGATTACTCCAGGGTTGATCAAACACACAAGCAGACAGTATTCAGCATTTCTCTCAAACTCTTCTAAATTCAATGCAGTTTAAGGACAGACTGTCACTAGTACATGTTTTATTAACATCTCATAAAAGCATATTTTTAGAGTATAGACCTTCTTCGTGTTTTTAATTAGAGTCATTCTGATCATGCCACCTAAATCAGCTGTGATTGCACTGATTTGAAATGACTGTCATTTGTGTTTTTATTCTCTGTCGGTCATCGTCACGTCTGGACTTGCACCGCAAACTCTTGAGAACTGACGACAGAAACCGGTCGATTCTGATTCACAGCCATTAAACTCCCATGATGCACTGAGTGACACACAAACACCCCCGAGCAGACAGACGGAGCGCTCCGCTTCGGCTCTAATCTCAGTCTCTGATTGGCTTCGGGAGCCAGTTTCTCTGCCAGAGGAGCTCAGATGAACCAGACCAGAAGAGCCACGTTCATCTGCTGCTGTTACATCCTCAGTTAAACTAACTAGTACAGCTGAGTGAAGAGATAACCAGCTCAACACAGAGAAAACAACCTCTCATTTACTCTTAGTCAATGACTTACTTTCTTCTCAAAATACACTATATTGCCAAAAGTATTGGCACCCCTTCTAATGAACAGGTTTAGTAATTTCCATGAGTACAAATCTTAATGTTAAAGCATATAATGATATTCTAGGAAATTGTGTGCTTCTAATATTATAGCAACAGTTTGGACTCTTTTCTATTCTAACATGACAATGTCTCTGTGTATAAGACAAGGTTCAAAAAGAAAATGATTGATTGAGTCAGTGTGGAAGAACTTGACTGGTCTGCATAAAACCAAGTCCTAATCCCAGTTTAACACCTCTGGTGTGACTGTAAATGCAGACCTTGAGACAAAAACTCATCACCAAACACCAATGACTTGTACATATGGGTTCAGTCATTATAGACACTTACAAAACTGTTGTAACAGAGATGAAATACAATTTTTAAATACATGAATTATGTTCCCATCGTTGTTGCCACAGATTTGGAAGTGCATCTGTTCTAAAGAAGGGGGTGCCAATACTTTTGTCTATATAGTGTATGTACAAGTCATTGGTGTTTGGTGATGAGTTTTTGAACCTTGTCTTATACACAGAGACATTGTCATGTTAGAATAGAAAAGAGTCCAAACTGTTGCTATAATGTTGAACATCTCGGTGCTCTCGGCTGATGGGACTGATGGAGAGATCAAATTAAAACATGATTCATGTGCTGCGTCTCCATCATCATCATCACCTCCACCCACCATCACTGATTCATCATCATCATCACTGAGAAATTAATAACTCAAGCCACCAAAACTATGACGCCTTCTAAATAAAACCTGACATCTGAGGCAGCGATGCAATAAACGCTGGCTTTGTGAGTCAATAACAGTTAATCAGCAGTTGACTGATGAATGATGAAGATCAGAGAGTCAGACGAGAAGAGGAAATATGAACAGAAGTACGTCATTTCATATAGTTAAAATCACATGAAGAATGCCTTTTTTCTTCAAAAATCAGCATGATTACAAATGTGATGTTGATTGTATACAACAGTTCAATAAACAAGTTAATATTTAGACACTATATTGGTTATTTTTGCTCCATTTCGCCAACAAAAATAACTCCAAACACAGCCACAGCACTGTTTTGTGTCTCAGTGATTCGTTCCCGAATGAATCAATCGTTTAAATGATTCGGTTAAGTCACAATGATTCGGTTCAGCCACAATGATTCGGTTCAATCACAATTCGGTTCAGTCACAATGATTCGGTTCAGTCACAATGATTCGGTTCAGTCACAATGATTCGGTTCAATCACAATGATTCGGTTCAGTCACAATGATTCGGTTCAATCACAATTATTTGGTTCAGTCACAATGATTCGGTTCAGCCACAAAGATTCGGTTCAATCACAATGATTCGGTTCAGCCACAAAGATTCGGTTCAATCACAATTATTTGGTTCAGTCACAATGATTCGGTTCAGTCACAATGATTCGGTTCAATCACAATGATTCGGTTCAGTCACAATGATTCAGTTCGGTCACAATGACTCACTTGTTAACAGTGACTTGCTGCCACCTACTGGAGGTTTTAATTTCACATTTAAAGTATCTGTTCATTTTAAAATAATTTCAAATATTAGTATTCAATGTTTTATGTTTACAATATCAAAACATTATGCATTTGTTAGTGCAGGTTAAAGCACTCCATATCCCTCTGATCTGCATTAAACAATGTGTTAATACATCTAAACATATTCAGATGCAACTTCTGCACAGATTAATTTTGTTGATGCTGGTTTAGTTTGTTTGGTAACAGCCTAAATGTCTTATTATGCTAATCTTGACTGATTAAATGTAACAATTTGATTCAAAATATGCAACTTTTAGGAAAAAAATTGCCCATAAAAGGTAAAAATCAATTTAAACTTATATGAAAAGATTAATTTCTATCACTGATGTGAACTGACCACACAGAATATGAAGAATATCAAAAACTGCAGATATCAGCACAATAACACACTCGGCAAAATATCGTCTAATTATCGTTATCGAAGAAATAAAAAAAAAATAATTGGATTTCATCATTTCATGTGAGAAAGCTATCATCAGATACACAGAAACTCACTACGACTCGCCAAAATAAAAGTCTGGTTTAACTTGAAGAAATTATGACTGAAATATATTACTGTTGTACACAGAAACTCACTACGACTCGCCAAAATAAAAGTCTGGTTTAACTTGAAGAAATTATGACTGAAATATATTACTGTTGTACACAGAAACTCACCACGACTCGCCAAAATAAAAGTCTGGTTTAACTTGAAGAAATTATGACTGAACTATATTACTGTTGTACACAGAAACTCACTACGACTCGCCAAAATAAAAGTCTGGTTTAACTTGAAGAAATTATGACTGAAATATATTACTGTTGTACACAGAAACACACTATGACTCGCCAAAATAAAAGTCTGGTTTAACTTGAAGAAATTATGACTGAAATATATTACTGTTGTACACAGAAACTCACTACGACTCGCCAAAATAAAAGTCTGGTTTAACTTGAAGAAATTATGACTGAAATATATTACTGTTGTACACAGAAACACACTACGACTCGCCAAAATAAAAGTCTGGTTTAACTTGAAGAAATTATGACTGAAATATATTACTGTTGTACACAGAAACTCACTACGACTCGTCAAAATAAAAGTCTGGTTTAACTTGAAGAAATTATGACTGAAATATATTACTGTTGTACACAGAAACTCACTACGACTCGCCAAAATAAAAGTCTGGTTTAACTTGAAGAAATTATGACTGAAATATATTACTGTTGTACACAGAAACTCACTACGACTCGTCAAAATAAAAGTCTGGTTTAACTTGAAGAAATTATGACTGAAATATATTACTGTTGTACACAGAAACTCACTACGACTCGTCAAAATAAAAGTCTGGTTTAACTTGAAGAAATTATGACTGAACTATATTACTGTTGTACACAGAAACTCACTACGACTCGCCAAAATAAAAGTCTGGTTTAACTTGAAGAAATTATGACTGAACTATATTACTGTTGTACACAGAAACTCACTACGACTCGCCAAAATAAAAGTCTGGTTTAACTTGAAGAAATTATGACTGAAATATATTACTGTTGTACACAGAAACTCACCACGACTCGCCAAAATAAAAGTCTGGTTTAACTTGAAGAAATTATGACTGAAATATATTACTGTTGTACACAGAAACTCACCACGACTCGCCAAAATAAAAGTCTGGTTTAACGAAGAAATTATGACGGAAATATATTACTGTTGTACACAGAAACACACTACGACTCGTCAAAATAAAAGTCTGGTTTAACGAAGAAATTATGACTGAAATATATTACTGTTGTACACAGAAACTCACCACGACTCGCCAAAATAAAAGTCTGGTTTAACTTGAAGAAATTATGACTGAAATATATTACTGTTGTACACAGAAACACACTACGACTCGTCAAAATAAAAGTCTGGTTTAACGAAGAAATTATGACTGAAATATATTACTGTTGTACACAGAAACTCACTACGACTCGCCAAAATAAAAGTCTGGTTTAACTTGAAGAAATTATGACTGAAATATATTACTGTTGTACACAGAAACACACTACGACTCGCCAAAATAAAAGTCTGGTTTAACGAAGAAATTATGACTGAAATATATTACTGTTGTACACAGAAACACACTACGACTCGTCAAAATAAAAGTCTGGTTTAACGAAGAAATTATGACTGAAATATATTACTGTTGTACACAGAAACTCACTACGACTCGTCAAAATAAAAGTCTGGTTTAACTTGAAGAAATTATGACTGAAATATATTACTGTTGTACACAGAAACTCAATACGACTCGCCAAAATAAAAGTCTGGTTTAACTTGAAGAAATTATGACTGAAATATATTACTGTTGTACACAGAAACTCACTACGACTCGCCAAAATAAAAGTCTGGTTTAACTTGAAGAAATTATGACTGAAATATATTACTGTTGTACACAGAAACTCACTACGACTCGCCAAAATAAAAGTCTGGTTTAACTTGAAGAAATTATGACTGAAATATATTACTGTTGTACACAGAAACTCACTACGACTCGTCAAAATAAAAGTCTGGTTTAACTTGAAGAAATTATGACTGAAATATATTACTGTTGTACACAGAAACTCACTACGACTCGCCAAAATAAAAGTCTGGTTTAACTTGAAGAAATTATGACTGAAATATATTACTGTTGTACACAGAAACTCACTACGACTCGCCAAAATAAAAGTCTGGTTTAACTTGAAGAAATTATGACTGAAATATATTACTGTTGTACACAGAAACTCACCACGACTCGCCAAAATAAAAGTCTGGTTTAACTTGAAGAAATTATGACTGAAATATATTACTGTTGTACACAGAAACTCACTACGACTCGCCAAAATAAAAGTCTGGCTTAACTTGAAGAAATTATGACTGAAATATATTACTGTTGTACACAGAAACTCACTACGACTCGCCAAAATAAAAGTCTGGTTTAACTTGAAGAAATTATGACTGAAATATATTACTGTTGTACACAGAAACTCACTACGACTCGCCAAAATAAAAGTCTGGTTTAACTTGAAGAAATTATGACTGAAATATATTACTGTTGTACACAGAAACTCACCACGACTCGCCAAAATAAAAGTCTGGTTTAACTTGAAGAAATTATGACTGAAATATATTACTGTTGTACACAGAAACTCACTACGACTCGCCAAAATAAAAGTCTGGCTTAACTTGAAGAAATTATGACTGAAATATATTACTGTTGTACACAGAAACTCACTACGACTCGCCAAAATAAAAGTCTGGTTTAACTTGAAGAAATTATGACTGAACTATATTACTGTTGTACACAGAAACTCACTACGACTCGCCAAAATAAAAGTCTGGTTTAACTTGAAGAAATTATGACTGAAATATATTACTGTTGTACACAGAAACTCACTACGACTCGTCAAAATAAAAGTCTGGTTTAACTTGAAGAAATTATGACTGAAATATATTACTGTTGTACACAGAAACTCACTACGACTCGCCAAAATAAAAGTCTGGCTTAACTTGAAGAAATTATGACTGAAATATATTACTGTTGTACACAGAAACTCACTACGACTCGTCAAAATAAAAGTCTGGTT
>JAPDDO010000278.1:37500-50000 GCA_027422415.1 Schizothorax lantsangensis
CTGCTGACAGAAAGTAACAGTTACTTTTGAAAGGAGTAACTAGTAATGAGTAATATATTACATTCTGTGAGTAACTACAACACTGATAATGACTCTTATGTTGCATCACAGAGTCTTTAAGAGACAGCAGCACGAGCTCCAGAAAGAGAAGCATGTCACTGAAATGACGTCCAGATCCAGATTTAAACACAGAAGGAGGTGCAGCAGCTTAATTTAACATCCCTCTTCTGCTGCGTTCAGAAGAAAGAGACGACTCCGAGCTCTTCAGAGCCAGTGAAGATCAAATACAAGCACACTACACACTACATAGTGCTGACTTCTGAATACTGTAGCACACTATATACTGCTGACTTCTGAATACTGTAGCACACTATATACTGCTGACCTCTGAATACTGTAGCACACTATATACTGCTGACCTCTGAATACTGTAGCACACTATATACTGCTGACCTCTGAATACTGCAGCACACTATATACTGCTGACCTCTGAATACTGTAGCACACTATATACTGCTGACTTCTGAATACTGCAGCACACTATATACTGCTGACTTCTGAATACTGCAGCACACTATATACTGCTGACTTCTGAATACTGTAGCACACTATATACTGCTGACTTCTGAATACTGTAGCACACTATATACTGCTGACTTCTGAATACTGCAGCACACTATATACTGCTGACTTCTGAATACTGCAGCACACTATATACTGCAGCATACTATATACTGCTGACTTCTGAATACTGCAGCACACTATATACTGCTGACTTCTGAATACTGTAGCACACTATATACTGCTGACTTCTGAATACTGCAGCACACTATATACTGCTGACTTCTGAATACTGCAGCACACTATATACTGCTGACTTCTGAATACTGTAGCACACTATATACTGCTGACTTCTGAATACTGTAGCACACTATATACTGCTGACTTCTGAATACTGCAGCACACTATATACTGCTGACTTCTGAATACTGCAGCATACTATATACTGCTGACTTCTGAATACTGCAGCACACTATATACTGCTGACTTCTGAATACTGCAGCAAACTATATACTGCTGACTTCTGAATACTGCAGCATACTATATACTGCTGACTTCTGAATACTGCAGCACACTATATACTGCTGACTTCTGAATACTGCAGCACACTATATACTGCTGACTTCTGAATACTGCAGCACACTATATACTGCTGACTTCTGAATACTGTAGCACACTATATACTGCTGACTTCTGAATACTGTAGCACACTACACACTGCTGACTTCTGAATACTGCAGCACACTATATACTGCTGACTTCTGAATACTGTAGCACACTATATACTGCTGACTTCTGAATACTGTAGCACACTATATACTGCTGACTTCTGAATACTGTAGCACACTATATACTGCTGACTTCTGAATACTGTAGCACACTATATACTGCTGACTTCTGAATACTGCAGCACACTATATGCTGCTGACTTCTGAATACTGTAGCACACTATATACTGCTGACTTCTGAATACTGTAGCACACTATATACTGCTGACTTCTGAATACTGTAGCACACTATATAATGCTGACTTCTGAATACTGTAGCACACTATATACTGCTGACTTCTGAATACTGTAGCACACTATATACTGCAGCATACTATATACTGCTGACTTCTGAATACTGTAGCACACTATATAATGCTGACTTCTGAATACTGTAGCACACTATATACTGCTGACTTCTGAATACTGCAGCACACTATATACTGCAGCATACTATATACTGCTGACTTCTGAATACTGCAGCACACTATATACTGCTGACTTCTGAATACTGTAGCACACTATATACTGCTGACTTCTGAATACTGCAGCACACTATATACTGCTGACTTCTGAATACTGCAGCACACTATATACTGCTGACTTCTGAATACTGTAGCACACTATATACTGCTGACTTCTGAATACTGTAGCACACTATATACTGCTGACTTCTGAATACTGTAGCACACTATATAATGCTGACTTCTGAATACTGTAGCACACTATATACTGCTGACTTCTGAATACTGTAGCACACTATATACTGCAGCATACTATATACTGCTGACTTCTGAATACTGTAGCACACTATATAATGCTGACTTCTGAATACTGTAGCACACTATATACTGCTGACTTCTGAATACTGCAGCACACTATATACTGCAGCATACTATATACTGCTGACTTCTGAATACTGCAGCACACTATATACTGCTGACTTCTGAATACTGTAGCACACTATATACTGCTGACTTCTGAATACTGCAGCACACTATATACTGCTGACTTCTGAATACTGTAGCACACTATATACTGCTGACTTCTGAATACTGTAGCACACTATATACTGCTGACTTCTGAATACTGCAGCACACTATATACTGCTGACTTCTGAATACTGCAGCATACTATATACTGCTGACTTCTGAATACTGCAGCACACTATATACTGCTGACTTCTGAATACTGCAGCAAACTATATACTGCTGACTTCTGAATACTGCAGCATACTATATACTGCTGACTTCTGAATACTGCAGCACACTATATACTGCTGACTTCTGAATACTGCAGCACACTATATACTGCTGACTTCTGAATACTGCAGCACACTATATACTGCTGACTTCTGAATACTGCAGCACACTATATACTGCTGACTTCTGAATACTGTAGCACACTATATACTGCTGACTTCTGAATACTGCAGCACACTATATACTGCTGACTTCTGAATACTGTAGCACACTATATACTGCTGACTTCTGAATACTGTAGCACACTATATACTGCTGACTTCTGAATACTGTAGCACACTATATAATGCTGACTTCTGAATACTGTAGCACACTATATACTGCTGACTTCTGAATACTGCAGCACACTATATACTGCTGACTTCTGAATACTGTAGCACACTATATACTGCTGACTTCTGAATACTGCAGCACACTATATACTGCTGACTTCTGAATACTGCAGCACACTATATACTGCTGACTTCTGAATACTGCAGCACACTATATACTGTTGACTTCTGAATACTGTAGCACACTATATACTGCTGACTTCTGAATACTGCAGCACACTATATACTGTTGACTTCTGAATACTGCAGCACACTATATACTGCTGACTTCTGAATACTGCAGCACACTATATACTAGAGGTCGACCGATAGTGGATTTTACCGATACCGATAGCTAGGTTGGACCACACTGGCCGATACCGATTAATCAACCGATAGTTTTTAAAATAGATACTGAATGAAAACTAAATAGAGCTTTACTATTTAAAAAACAAACAGTAACAGTACTGAACTATACTTTATAAATGAATAAAAATGTAGTATTAATATTTATTACTATATTGATTATTAAAGTTATTTCATAGTTTACAAATGTTAAAAGAAGAAACTTTAAAATTTAAAAATGAAGCCTATTAGTAAATGTTGAAATGAAATGAACACACTCTAACAAGGAACAATACTTCTACAGCTTTCGTCAATGTTACAAATGGACTCTTATTAAGTATTACCATTTCATTTCAACAGTCATGCTTAAAGATGGCCATCTTGAAATACCTACAAAAGGCCATATTAAAATTACATGCACAGGTTATTGATATTGTATGTGCACTCTTTATTTGCTGCTATTTTAGAACACTGCATGATTATCTAATTAAAATATAAACAAATATGCAAGTGAGTGACACACTGTGCAAAAGCACAGCGCTGCGTCTTGGAGAAGTCACGGGTATCACACACACACACACACCAGACGCGTCACATTCAATTTAATCAGCGGTCTAAAACTGTTTATTTAATCACCAAACGGACATAAGTTTGCTTCAAGAATGAATTATGTGTCATAAATGAGGTTGAAGTTCGGTGTTTAAATAACAGAGCAAATGGAAAGAGAGAGCGCAATCTATTACAGTTCTCTATATGAAGCATACAGACTGTATTAGAGCCACGGAAAGACAAACGTTTTGCTGAAAAATGCACAATACATAATTTATAGCCTAGGGCGAAGTCATTATGTACATTAACAATGATTTGGGACAAATAGGCTATAATGTTATTTAATGGGAAACCATGTGAACGGCGCTCTGTTCCGCGGCAGGATTTTCTGTCGGCTGCATTTAAATGCGCGTTTGAAGTTTCCCGCTCTGTGCAGCGCGCAGTGTCACATGCCAAAACAAACAACATGTGCTGTCAGTGATTTCCGCCTCTAGAGGCCGCTCTCATACTGTATAATGATAGCAGACCATTCTCAACCACTCCAGCAACAGACGCAACACGAAA
This sequence comes from Schizothorax lantsangensis, assembly GCA_027422415.1. NCBI lineage: Eukaryota > Metazoa > Chordata > Actinopteri > Cypriniformes > Cyprinidae > Schizothorax > Schizothorax lantsangensis. The sequence goes on from JAPDDO010000278.1 coordinate 41,860, forward strand.
AAAAAAAAAAAAAAAAAAACACCGAAAACTATCGGCATGGATTTTTGGCGATAACCGATTGTTCTGCAAATCAACTATCGGTGCCGATTAATCGGCAAAACCGATGAATCGGTCGACCTCTACTATATACTGCTGACTTCTGAATACTGCAGCACACTATATACTGCTGACTTCTGAATACTGTAGCACACTATATACTGCTGACTTCTGAATACTGTAGCACACTACATACTGCTGACTTCTGAATACTGCAGCACACTATATACTGCTGACTTCTGAATACTGTAGCACACTACATACTGCTGACTTCTGAATACTGCAGCACACTATATACTGCTGACTTCTGAATACTGCAGCACACTATATACTGCTGACTTCTGAATACTGTAGCACACTACATACTGCTGACTTCTGAATACTGCAGCACACTATATACTGCTGACTTCTGAATACTGCAGCACACTATATACTGCTGACTTCTGAATACTGTAGCACACTACATACTGCTGACTTCTGAATACTGTAGCACACTACATACTGCTGACTTCTGAATACTGCAGCACACTATATACTGCTGACTTCTGAATACTGCAGCACACTATATACTGCTGACTTCTGAATACTGTAGCACACTACATACTGCTGACTTCTGAATACTGCAGGACACTACATACTGCTGATTTCTGAATACTGCAGCACACTATATAATGCTGACTTCTGAATACTGCAGCACACTACATACTGCTGACTTCTGAATACTGTAGCACACTACATACTGCTGACTTCTGAATACTGCAGCACACTATATACTGCTGACTTCTGAATACTGTAGCACACTATATACTGCTGACTTCTGAATACTGTAGCACACTATATACTGCTGACTTCTGAATACTGTAGCACACTACACACTGCTGACTTCTGAATACTGCAGCACACTATATACTGCTGACTTCTGAATACTGTAGCACACTATATACTGCTGACTTCTGAATACTGTAGCACACTATATACTGCTGACTTCTGAATACTGTAGCACACTATATACTGCTGACTTCTGAATACTGTAGCACACTATATACTGCTGACTTCTGAATACTGCAGCACACTATATACTGCTGACTTCTGAATACTGTAGCACACTATATACTGCTGACTTCTGAATACTGTAGCACACTATATACTGCTGACTTCTGAATACTGTAGCACACTATATACTGCTGACTTCTGAATACTGTAGCACACTATATACTAGGGGTCGACCGATTATCGGCCTGGCCGATTATCGCCGTCGATATTAAGCATTTTATGATAATCGGTATCGGCCATTTTCAAAATCGATGTGCCGATACAATAATTTAATTTTGAAACGCGCTATTTGGCTCTGATGCAGCCTGTCGGAGCTCACCACTCTGTGGGCTAGAGCAGTCTCCGCCCACCGCGCATCTGATTTGTTGGGAGTCACGAGTCCGACCAATCAGCGTGGGAGACTAAAGGCACTCTCACACCGACAGCGCTTTCTAACTGGAGCTGCTTGTTTCAGTGATCACGCATCAGTTGTCTCTCAAAGGCAGCAGCAGACGTTGCTCAAGTTGCAATAAATCACAATCCACTACACTGAAGTTGCAAAACACCTCAATATTATCTATTTATGGTTTCCGCGATGGGGAAAACCCGGACGGAATCGCGGAATCCAGTCATATAAATTGAATTTACTGTATAACGCGGAGTCACGGTCAAAGTTTGGATGAATTAATCAAAAGTAGGTCAGTACACTTAAATCGACTCGCGCTATGGACTAGTATCTGTAAACATTAAGCCGCAAAAAGACTATTTAAATATGAATTGTGCATGTTCTGCGTGTCTCTGTATATGTGAATGGCACAGACGCGCGGCTTTTACTACACACACACACACACAGAGAAGTGCGCGACGCTCGCAGTGTTTTCAGCATCTGCCGTCTCACTAAATGAGGACATAAATACTTGAACAACATCCCCAGACCTGCTCTGCGAGTTACTTCATGAGCATTTGACCGTTTCATTTGAGTAAAACGATCGTCATATCATACATAGGCTACAGAAACTTAAGAGGTCCTCATGGCAACCCGTCAAAATAAAAGTTTGGTTTATCTACTAATACTACTACAACAATTATTACTACTTTGTTTAAAAGAATAATCACACAATACACTATTTCTTCCATGTTTTAATTTGAATAGTAAACCCATTTGTTTGCCAAAAATAGAGTTTAACTCTCATTTGATTAAAAGATAAATGAAATTAATGTTTTATGCCTTCATTTGCACTGCACTGTAAATTAAAACTAATGGAAATTACTGTCACATAGGCCAAGATTAAGATACTGTCACATAGGCCAAGATTAAGATATAGGCTATTGAACCAAGTGTGCCTATAATAGGCTATTAGTGTTATAGTTTCATTAAAATAGTTGCGGTCTTCTTAACTTCTACAATGGAGCTATGAAGACAATTAAATTATTTACACTTATTATATACATTGTGCTTTTTAAGTTAATCAATTGATGTGCATTAGATGATGAATTGAATAGTCACCTCTTGTAGGTTATTATTTAATCATCAGAAAAGAATTAATGAAGAATTATGAGAGGTTATGCTATTACACATACATTTCCAACATGTAAATTAGTGAAGCCAAATACTTACATTTCCCCAAGCTGTTTAGCTGTAGTACAGTATTCATAGGCTTAATCATGAAACATACAGTGGCCTAGGGCTGCACGATATATTCCATGCGATAGTCATGTGCATCTCGTCAGCAAAGCCGGTTCTGTGATTAGCGGTAAATCTCCATCACCTGCTTTCAGATGGAGCGGCATTTAATACACAGAGCCGTAGTTCACTGACAAGCTACGCAATATCACGTTCATTATCGAAGGCGATTCATCTGTGATTATGAGCACGAATTGCGTAGCTTGTCGGTGAACTACGGCTCTGTGTATTAACTTCCGCTCCATCTACTGGGTTGGAAAGCATGTGATGGAGATTTAATACTAATCACAGAACCGGCTTTACTGAAGAGATGCACATGACAATCGCATGCAATATATCGTGCAGCCCTACAGTGGCCCCACATTTAACTCTCTCTTTATATTACCCTTATTGTAGATGGATGCATGGAGGAAGACAAGAGTAAGAAGTGCAACCAACACCAGGGAAGGCAGTTTTTGTCAGAGCCCTTGTTATTCTAAATTTTGACATTAATTGTCATTTTTACACCAGACATATATTGGTTCAAAATATCGGTTATCGGTCTAGTTGGTCTGTAATAATCGTTATCGGCATCGGCCCTGAAAAACGCATATCGGTCGACCCCTACTATATACTGCTGACTTCTGAATACTGCAGCACACTATATACTGCTGACTTCTGAATACTGCAGCACACTATATACTGCTGACTTCTGAATACTGCAGCACACTATATACTGCTGACTTCTGAATACTGTAGCACACTATATACTGCTGACTTCTGAATACTGCAGCACACTATATACTGCTGACTTCTGAATACTGCAGCACACTATATACTGCTGACTTCTGAATACTGCAGCACACTACATACTGCTGACTTCTGAATACTGCAGCACACTATATACTGCTGACTTCTGAATACTGCAGCACACTACATACTGCTGACTTCTGAATACTGCAGCACACTATATACTGCTGACTTCTGAATACTGCAGCACACTATATACTGCTGACTTCTGAATACTGCAGCACACTATATACTGCTGACTTCTGAATACTGCAGCACACTATATACTGCTGACTTCTGAATACTGTAGCACACTATATACTGCTGACTTCTGAATACTGCAGCACACTATATACTGCTGACTTCTGAATACTGTAGCACACTATATACTGCTGACTTCTGAATACTGCAGCACACTATATACTGCTGACTTCTGAATACTGCAGCACACTATATACTGCTGACTTCTGAATACTGTAGCACACTACATACTGCTGACTTCTGAATACTGCAGCACACTATATACTGCTGACTTCTGAATACTGTAGCACACTATATACCGCTGACTTCTGAATACTGCAGCACACTATATACTGCTGACTTCTGAATACTGTAGCACACTATATACTGCTGACTTCTGAATACTGCAGCACACTATATACTGCTGACTTCTGAATACTGTAGCACACTATATACTGCTGACTTCTGAATACTGTAGCAGTTCACTTTGAAATTAAAATGTGGTATCTATCAGCTTACCCCAAGGGCATCCAAGATGTAGATGTCTTTTTTTCTTCAGTAGATCCAATTTTGATGTTTTTAGGTCAAACCGTTCTAGTCTGTCAGTCATATAATGGCAGGTATAGGTCACTGTCTCTATAAGAGGGAAAAAGAACATGCACAGAGAAATCCAAATTAAACAATTCCCCATCGTAACTACACATTGATGGCCTAAGACACGAAACGAGCGGTTTGTGTGAGAAAACGAACAGTATTTATATCGTTTTTTACCTCTTGTACACAACCATGTCCAAGTGATCTGAGTGCGCACACATCCGGTGTGTGACGTGTGTGTGCGCGCGCTCTGGCTCGTCGGCGTCAACGCTTGACGGAGGGCGTGTCTGAAGCGTGGTGCTGACGCGCCGTCATAGTTACAACAACCAATCACATACTTCTCTGGTGTTGCATGAACGGGATTGGGTATTTGCATGAGGCGATCTGATTGGCTGACGCCTCTGTTGGTGCTTGAAAAGTTGCGTCAGCACCACGCTTCAGACACGCCCTCCGTCAAGCGTTGACGCCGACGCCCCGTGTGAATGCAGCGTGAGCCAGAGCGCGCGCACACACACGTCACACACCGGATGTGTGTGCACTCAGATCACTTGGACATGGTTGTGTACAAGAGGTAAAACACTATATAAATACTGTTCGTTTTCTCACACAAACCGCTCGTTTCGTGTCTTAGGCCATCAATGTGTAGTTATGATGGGGAATTGTTTAATTTGGATTTCTCTGTGCATGTTCTTTTTCCCTCTTATAGAGACAGTGACCTATACCTGCCATTATATGACTGACAGACTAGAACGGTTTGACCTAAAAACATCAAAATTGGATCTACTGAAGAAAAAAAGACACCTACATCTTGGATGCCCTTGGGGTAAGCTGATAGATACCACATTTTAATTTCAAAGTGAACTATCCCTTTAAGAGGGTGCATGTAAACGCACTCAATGTTGCCATCGCACAAAAAAAGCCAGAATTTTGAGATAAAAAGTTGCAACTATATTTCCATTCTATTCCATATTGAAAATAAAATTGCAAAATGTAAAGAGGGGAAAGCCGATTAGTCACCAGAAGAGAAGGACGGCAGCTCGCGTAAGTTTGTAATACTTTTTCGCAGTTCTGTTGTTTAAATTCTTTACTTGCTGCTAGGAAGGAATACTTCGTTTCCTACCTATTTCTATTGTGCATTTTCGTTGAGGTTTATATGTTTGATTGCACTTGCTGGCAATTTGAATAATTTGCACCTCAGCTAAGAACGAGCGTGTGTGATTGTGCGAAGTGTTTAGTTTCGTATCCAGCAATTAGCAGTCCTTTAAGGTTATTGGCTGTGCTGAGCAGAAGCCGGCCTCAGCGACTGTTAAGTATTTAAACTGCTTGGTGGCTGTTATAAGTTGGGAAAGCCGATTAGTCACCAGAAGAGAAGGACGGCAGCTCGCGTAAGTTTGTAATACTTTTTCGCAGTTCTGTTGTTTAAATTCTTTACTTGCTGCTAGGAAGGAATACTTCGTTTCCTACCTATTTCTATTGTGCATTTTCGTTGAGGTTTATATGTTTGATTGCACTTGCTGGCAATTTGAATAATTTGCACCTCAGCTAAGAACGAGCGTGTGTGATTGTGCGAAGTGTTTAGTTTCGTATCCAGCAATTAGCAGTCCTTTAAGGTTATTGGCTGTGCTGAGCAGAAGCCGGCCTCAGCTTTTTTCACTCTAGTCTCCTAGACCGTATTTATTTGACGTCTGTGCGCTGACGCGGAAGCGTCTGCGGAAGCGTTCAGCCATCGTGCTCTGCCTCCTCGTGTGAAGACCAACGAGTGTAAAGACAGACGACTTCTCCTGCGCGACTTCAACCGAGCAACGACACCGAGCACACACTTAAGTATCATTTCTATCTTCCCTCACACACTCTCCTTCCATATCCTCTATCCCTCCACCTCTATCATGTGTTTCGAAACCATTCCGGTTCTCTCCCAACCACGCTCCAAAATCACACGCAGACGGCAACGTAATCCTGCTAACCTGCGCCCGATCGCTACATCTTCTACTGCACCTCTTTCTTTCTCTGTGGGTCTTTGGAATTGCCAGTCAGCTGTCAACAAAGCTGACTTCATTTCTGCTTTTTCCTTACAATCCACTATCAGCATCTTGGGCTTGACTGAGACCTGGATTCGTCCAGAAGACTCCGCTACCCCGGCTGCTCTCTCTCAAAATTTCTCTTTCTCTCACACCCCAAGGCAGGTTGGCCGGGGTGGGGGCACTGGTCTGCTCATTTCAAACAAATGGAAATACTCAACCCATTCTCCCCTAGGCAATCACAACTCATTTGAATCTCATGCGATTACTGTAACGGCTCCTATAAAACTCCAGATAGTACTAATCTACCGTCCCCCTGGCCAAACTCTAGCTACCTTCCTAGAGGAGCTGGACGGCATGCTGTCCTCTTTCATGGAGGATGGCACTCCACTCCTAGTCTTTGGCGATTTCAACATTCACCTAGACAGGCCTTATGCTACAGACTTCCATTCACTCCTAGCTTCATTTGATCTCAAACGCCTTACCACTACTAGCACGCACAAATCAGGCAGCCAACTTGATTTAATTTACACACGCAACTGTACTACAGATAACATTCTGGTACAACCACTACATATCTCTGACCATTTCTTCATTACATTTACCTTACATTTTTCTACCAAGGTGCCACCAGCTCCCTTACCGGTTACTTTCAGACGTAATCTACGCTCCCTTTCCCCCACCCTTCTTTCCTCTGTAGTATCCTCCTCTCTTCCCTCACCTATCCATTTCACATCTCTGGATGTGAATGCAGCTACTGACACTTTATGCTCTACCTTAACCTCTTGTCTAGACGACATTTGTCCTCTCTCCTCCAGGCCAGCACGGGCTACCCCTTCTAACCCCTGGTTATCCGATGTTCTTCGTGAGCATCGGACCACACTCAGAACGGCAGAGAGAAAATGGCGCAAATCAAACGATCCGTCGGACCTGACTAGGTATCAGTCTTTGCTTTCGTCTTTCTCTACTGAAGTCCACACTGCCAAATCCTCACACTTCCACAACAAGATCAACAGTGCTCCAGACATGCGTGATCTCTTCAGAACATTTAATTCTCTCCTCTGTCCCCCTCCACCACCGCCCACCACTTCTATAACAGCTGACGACTTTGCCACTTTTTTCACCGACAAAACTAGAACAATCGGTAACCAGTTCTCAACTCCACACACACAGGACCTCCAACCAACCACATCCACTGCTCAAACTCCCATCTTCTCCTTCTGTCCCCTCACCGAGGCGGAAGTATCCAAACTTCTCCTCTCCTGCCATCCTACAACATGTCCTCTTGACCCAATCCCCTCTCACCTTCTCCAAGCAATCTCTCCCACACTCTTACCGGCACTCACACACATTATCAACACATCTCTCCGCACTGGCATCTTCCCCACAGCGTACAAGCAGGCCCGGGTAACCCCACTGCTCAAAAAACCTACATTAAACACTTCTCTTTTAGAAAACTACAGACCTGTCTCTCTCCTTCCATTCGTAGCGAAAACACTCGAAAGAGTTGTCTTCAACCAGCTCTCACTGTTCCTTTCACAGTACAACAAACTGGATGCTAAACAGTCAGGTTTCAGGAGTGGCCATTCAACAGAGACTGCGCTACTCTCAGTCACTGAAGCCCTAAGAGTCGCAAAGGCCAATTCCAAATCATCAGTCCTCATTCTGCTCGATCTTTCTGCTGCTTTTGACACTGTTAATCATCAGATCCTCCTGTCCACCCTCTCATCGCTGGGCATCACTGGGATTCCACTTCGCTGGTTTGAATC
>JAPDDO010000278.1:55000-60000 GCA_027422415.1 Schizothorax lantsangensis
GTCTATATCTGTGTGTGTGTGTGTGTCTATATCTGTGTGTGTGTGTGTGTGTGTGTGTCTGTGTGTGCATCTGTGTGTGTGTCTATATCTGTGTGTGTGCGTCTCTGTGTGTGTGTGTGTGTGTGTGTCTGTCTGTGTGTGTGTGTCTGATATACAAGTCTGTGTAGAATTTGATGAACTATCTTTAATTATGCTGATTTAAATACGTAAATATATATTTAAAAAAACTCATTGTATTATTACAGTATATGTTGTATTGTAATATAGTAAATAATTATTGAATCACAGTAATGACAATGAAAATGTGGTCATGTGGCTATGTTACTGTAATGAACATGAGGGTTTGTACATTGAAAATGCATGTGAAAAATCAATTAAAACTTAATAGTCCTAAAATATGCCTTTTTCCATGCAAAATATACTTTTTTAATTTTTTCATGTTTTCAAGAGAGTCTCCCATTGAGACCTGTGCAAAGGTTGATAAATGCTGTTTTATGCCACTGATGTGTGTCAGATGCATCATGCTGGGAAACACCTAATCAAGCATTCAGACGTGCAACTCACCTTTATGACCCATCATAACAGCCAGGTGAAGGGGGGTGTTTCCTGTAAGAGACAATAAGAGTCATTTACACCCAGAACAAACCCAAACCCAGCAATCATTCAGCAGAAGATAGCTCTATCCTCCGGATTACTATGATTCTCAATCACCCTATTTTAGAGTTAAGGTTGTAGATCAGAATGATTCTAGATTATCATGGTTCTCAATTACAATGTTTTATATCATTATGACTCTAAATTATAATAATTACAGCTCTGAATAATAGTTCTAGATCATCATAGCTTTGGACTATCATGATTCAGAGTCACCATGTTTTTAAGTCATTAAGGCTCTAAATCAACACGTTTCTGTATTATTAAAACTGAAAGATAATATCTCAAAATCAACATGATTCTCGATTATTATGATTCTCAATCACCATCTATAATCTGAATAATATCATGATAATAATCCAGATAATATGATTCTGAAAAATAACATACTTCTAGATCAGCACGGTTGTGGATTATTATGATTCTCAATCACCATGTATAATCAGAATAACAACGTTCTAGATTAACATGTTTTTGAGTCTTTATGGTACTAAATCAGCATGATTCCAGATATTATGATTCTGAAAAATATCATTTCTAGATCAGCACGGTTGTAGATTATAATGATTCTCAATCACCATGTATACTCAGAATAACAACGGTTCTAGATGATCATGCTTGTGGATTATTAGGACACTCGATCACCATGTTTTTGGGTCATTACGGCTCTAGATCAGCATGATTCTGGATATTATGATTCTCAAAAATAACATATTTCTAGATCAGCACGGTAGTGGATTATTATGATTCTCAATCACCATGTATAATCAGAATAATAACAGTTCTAGATCATCATGTTTTTGGGTCATTACGGCTCTAGATCAGCATGATTATGGATATTATGATTCTCAAAAATAATATATTTCTAGATCACCACGGTAGTGGATTATTATGATTCTCAATCACCATGTATACTCAGAATAACAACGGTTCTAGATTAATGTGTTTTTGAGTCATTACGGCTCCAGATCAGCATGATTCTGATTATTATGATTCTCAAAAATGACATATTTCTAGATCAGCACGGTTGTAGATTATGATGATTCTCAATCACCATGTTTTTGAGTCATTACGGCTCTAGATCAGCATGATTCTGGATATTATGATTCTCAAAAATAACATACTTCTAGATCAGCACGGTTGTGGATTATTATGATTCTCAATCACCATGTATACTCAGAATAACAACGTTCTAGATGATCATGCTTGTGGATTATGATGTTTCTCGATCACCATGTTTTTGAGTCTTTATGATACTAAATCAGCATGATTCTGTATATTATGATTCTCAAAAATGACATTTCTAGATCACCACAGTTGTAAATTATTATGATTCTCAATCACCATGTATAATCAGAATAATAACAGTTCTAGATGATCATGCTGTGGATTATCAGGACACTCGATCACCATGTTTTTGGGTCATTACGGCTCTAGAGCAGCATGATTACGGATATTATGATTCTCAAAAATAATATATTTCTAGATCAGCACGGTAGTGGATTATTATAATTCTCAATCACCATGTATACTCAGAATAACAACGGTTCTAGATTAACGTGTTTTTGAGTCATTACGGCTCTAGATCAGCATGATTCTGATTATTATGATTCTCAAAAATGACATTTCTAGATCAGCACGGTTGTAGATTATGATGATTCTCGATCACCATGTTTTTGGGTCATTACGGCTCTAGATCAGCATGATTCTGGATATTATGATTCTCAAAAATAATATATTTCTAGATCACCACGTTAGTGGATTATTATGATTCTCAATCAGCATGTATACTCAGAATAACAACGGTTCTAGATTAACATGTTTTTGAGTAATTATGGTACTAAATCAGCATGATTCCAGATATTATGATTCTCAAAAATTACATATTTCTAGATCACCACGGTAGTGGATTATTATAATTCTCAATCAGCATGTATACTCAGAATAACAACGGTTCTAGATTAACATGTTTTTGAGTCTTTATGGTACTAAATCAGCATGATTCCAGATATTATGATTCTGAAAAATATCATTTCTAGATCAGCACAGTTGTAGATTATTATGATTCTCAATCACCATGTATACTCAGAATAACAACGTTCTAGATTAATGTGTTTTTGAGTAATTATGGTACTAAATCAGCATGATTCTGATTATTATGATTCTCAATCACCACGTATACTCAGAATAACAACGGTTCTAGATTAACATGTTTTTGAGTCATTACGGCTCTAGATCAGCATGATTCTGGATATTATGATTCTCAAAAATGACATATTTCTAGATCAGCACGGTTGTGGATTATTATGATTCTCAATCACCATGTATAATCAGAATAATAACAGTTCTAGATGATCATGCTTGTGGATTATCAGGACACTCGATCACCATGTTTTGGGGTCATTACGGCTCTAGATCAGCATGATTCTGATTATTATGATTCTGAAAAATGACATATTTCTAGATCAGCACAGTTGTAGATTATTATGATTCTCAATCACCACGTATACTCAGAATAACAACGGTTCTAGATTAACGTGTTTTTGAGTAATTATGGTACTAAATCAGCATGATTCCAGATATTATGATTCTCAAAAATAACCTATTTCTAGATCACCACGGTAGTGGATTATTATGATTCTCAATCACCACGTATACTCAGAATTCTAGATGATCATGCTGTGGATTATGTTTCTCGATCACCATGTTTTGGGGTCATTACGGCTCTAGATCAGCATGATTCCGGATATTATGATTCTCAAAAATAATATATTTCTAGATCACCACGGTTGTAGATTATTATGATTCTCAATCACCATGTATAATCAGAATAACAACGGTTCTAGATTAACGTGTTTTTGAGTAATTATGGTACTAAATCAGCATGATTCTGATTATTATGATTCTCAAAAATGACATATTTCTAGATCAGCACGGTTGTAGATTATGATGATTCTCAATCACCACGTATACTCAGAATTCTAGATGATCATGCTGTGGATTATGATGTTTCTCGATCATGTGTCGGGGTCATTACGGCTCTAGAGCAGCTCTGAATCATCACAGACCGCGTCTCACCGTGCACGTCTTTCTGCGCGATGTTCTGCGTCCGGATGAGCGATGACAGCCTCCGCACGTCGCCCCTGAACACGCACTCATGCACGGGGTACGCTCCGTCAGTGTCGCCGTGGTTCTGGTTCTGCTGCGAGCTGGAGCGGAGGATCTTGTGGTTTCCGCCGCTGAGGATCTTGCTGCCCCGGTTGGCTTTGATCGGCCCGGTGGCCGCAGGCTCCTCGTCCGGTTCCAGCAGATCCAAACCCGCCTTGCGCTCTTTGCGCACCGAGCGGATCTTCTCTCCCGTCATATTTACACAGATGAACGGTGGAAAACAGCAGCCCGCACAACATGAACACTGTCCGGTGACTCAACGGAGACGGACGGGAATGAAACACGCACCGGTGCGACGCATCCAACGGTAAACAAACGACACACACACACCCTACGAGGAAGAGCCATCTGCCGTCTTCCGCTCGCAGTCTCGCGAGAATCACGGGCGGGCGCAATGAACACAGCGCGGAGTCTCGCGAGAGCGACGGGACTCGCCCTCATGCATCCAAACAATCCCCGACTCTCGCGAGAATGGCGTGCGGGGAGACTGGAGAGATTGGCTAGTCTCGCGAGAGCGAGTAATTCAGCCAAATACAACAGCGAGAGATCCATCAGTTAAACACCAAAGTAAATCAGCCTGGCTACAAACTAGCTGAGATATTTGGATCTAATAAACATTTCTAAAGTTTCTTATTAGTTCACAAATTCATGTTAATATAAATGAGAGATTTCCACATATTCCTTGTTGTCAGTCGGTCTTTATCATGCAAAATAAACCTTTATTATTTCAATCTAACTCACAAAACGATTTGAAAGAGGATGAATTTCTGTGGAATATTTTCTCATAAATATTTTGAATATTGTGTTGATTTACTTCGCATTGGTTGCATTGCATTGGATTTTTTATTTATTAATAAATTATTATTATTATTATTATTATTATATTGAAAAATGAAATCAATATATTGAATATTTATTTTGGAATTATTACCTTTATTTAGACAGATTTTTTTATTTATTAATAAATTATTATTATTATTATTATTATTATATTAAAAAATAAAATCAATATATTGAAGATTTAGTTTTGGCATTTTTCGCCTTTATTTAGACAGGATTTTTTATTTATTAGTAAATTATTATTATTATTATTAATATTGTTGAAGATGTATTTTTATACTGGGGTGTTAGGACCCACACGGGTCACATGTTCAGTGTAAAGGAAGAAAAATCCTAAA
>JAPDDO010000278.1:67500-87500 GCA_027422415.1 Schizothorax lantsangensis
GGGACTGATCAACACACGCTCCAGAAACAGACCCTTCTAGAGCCGCTCCAGACCCTGACTGCATGTTCTCTGTGCTGGGACTGATCAACACACGCTCCAGAAACAGACCCTTCTAGAGCCGCTCCAGACCCTGACTGCATGTTCTCTGTGCCGGGACTGATCAACACACGCTCCAGAACCGTCTCAGCTCCTCATCTAGACTGATTTACCAGTTAAATGTTCTCTAGCTTCAAAACAAGTTGTGTGTTGAAATGAAATCAACTCTTGCTGTGACGACTTGAAAGAATTGAAATAAAACTGTATAGCAGTAAAATAGGATTTTGTCTGTATAAAGGAAATATTTTTTTATTTATTTTTAATATAATAATTATAATTATTACATAATATTAGTGCTGTCAAACAATTAATCATGATTAATCACATCCAAAATAAAGGTTTTTGTTTACATAATATATGAGTGTGTACTGTGTATATTTACTATGTATGAATTTTTATTAAACAAATTAAGGTTAAAAATAGTGAGTATATTTCATTATAGAAATCGTGGTTCAGTGTTGTATAGAAAATATTGAGGACTTTTTACTAATAAAACCAAGAGATGTGTTTCCCTCATATTTTTAAAGGAAACTTCAGCAGTTTTGAGTCTTGAATCGAGGAACTGATTAAACTAAAACAATGAAGGAAAGAAGGCCATCTATTTATTTGAAGAGAATTAGCTCAGTTCTGACAAGAAAAAAAGTCAGAATTGGGAGTTTTTAATCTTGAAATTGTAACTATATAAATTGTAATTCTGACTTTATAACTCGCAATTGCAAAAAAAAGTCAGAATTGTGAGTTTTTATCATGCAATTATAAGAAAAAAGTCAGAATTGTGAGTTTTTATCATGCAATTATAAGAAAAAAGTCAGAATTGTGAGATAAAAAGTCGCAATTACCCTTTTTATTTTTTATTCAGTGGCGTAAACAGGCTTCCACACAATGGGGACCAGCAAACAGAATCCTCATTTTTGAGTGAACTGTCCCTTTAAGTGATTAAAAACACTGCACAACACATATTAGAAAGAACTGTTTTTAATTACAAATTTAACATGTACAAAAAGTTGAAAACAAGTCTAGGCAGCTGTGTGTGGAATCAGCGCCAGTGCTGATTGGCCAGCTGAAGTGTATCGGAGCAGCTGATTGGTCGCTCAGGTGTTATGGAGCAGCTGATTGGTCAGCTGAAGTGTATCGGAGCAGCTGATTGGTCGCTCAGGTGTTATGGAGCAGCTGATTGGTCGCTCAGGTGTTAAGAAGCAGCTGATTGGTCGCTCAAGTGTTACAGAGCAGCTGATTGGTCGCTCAGGTGTTACGGAGCAGCTGATTGGTTGGCTCAGGTGTTATGGAGCAGCTGATTGGTCGCTCAGGTGTTATGGAGCAGCTGATTGGTCGCTCAGGTGTTATGGAGCAGCTGATTGGTCGCTCAGGTGTTATGGAGCAGCTGATTGGTCGCTCAGGTGTTACGGAGCAGCTGATTGGTCACTCAGGTGTTGTGTGTGGCCTGCTGCATGATGACGGAGCAGAGACTCAGTAACTGCAGATACTCGTCTGCTCCGTCTGCCAGACACTTATCCACCTCCTGAAACACACAAACACGATATCTATTCTATTTAATGCACTTTAAGAGTTTAAAATGAAGAGCTGCAACATGATCTTAACTAAGAAACTTAACTCTTAACCTCTTTTTATTAGTGATATACTGTCTCAGTCTATATTACACTCACACTGCTGTTTTAGGAAGACAAACTAATTAGAATATGATAATGACAGTAATAGCCATATATTGTAAAACAGCTGCACTGTAAAATAAATGAAAATGAATATTTCATAGGTATATTATTATTGCTTTACACTACAATACTTCTTTCCTAATTTCTACACTTGAAAGAGATATTTAGAGTTTGGACTTCATTTAAACCGCTCGCTGTCAGTAATTCATGCTGCACTTTAAGCTTTTATTTTGAAGGAAACTCCAGCTTCAGTGAAAACAGACACAAAAACACGTCTCTCTACAAATCTAGTGAAACGCTGTAATCATCTGCAGCTGAAATAAAGCAGAACTTGGTTCCCAAACGTGTGCTAAACTCACATCAGTGTAATAAAGGAGTTGACTGCATCATTCAGTGTGAACGAAGCCGTTCTGAGACGCAGAAAACACCGGATCACGAGCTGATCGTCTGAATCTTTAAAACAGATTAGATTGTGCTTTCTTCATTTGACAGATAACACAACTTTACAGACCTTTTATGTTAGAATAAGAAGTTTAAAGGGATAGTTCACTTTGAAATTAAAATGTGGTATCTATCAGCTTACCCCAAGGGCATCCAAGATGTAGGTGTCTTTTTTTCTTCAGTAGATCCAATTTTGATGTTTTTAGGTCAAACCGTTCTAGTCTGTCAGTCATATAATGGCAGGTATAGGTCACTGTCTCTATAAGAGGGAAAAAGAACATGCACAGAGAAATCCAAATTAAACAATTCCCCATCGTAACTACACATTGATGGCCTAAGACACGAAACGAGCGGTTTGTGTGAGAAAACCAACAGTATTTATATCGTTTTTTACCTCTTGTACACAACCATGTCCAAGTGATCTGAGTGCACACACACATCCGGTGTGTGACGTGTGTGTGTGCGCGCGCTCTGGCTCACGCTGCATTCACACGGGGCGTCGGCGTCAACGCTTGACGGAGGGCGTGTCTGAAGCGTGGTGCTCCGCTCGTTTCGTGTCTTAGGCCATCAATGTGTAGTTACGATGGGGAATTGTTTAATTTGGATTTCTCTGTGCATGTTCTTTTTCCCTCTTATAGAGACAGTGACCTATACCTGCCATTATATGACTGACAGACTAGAACGGTTTGACCTAAAAACATCAAAATTGGATCTACTGAAGAAAAAAAGACACCTACATCTTGGATGCCCTTGGGGTAAGCTGATAGATACCACATTTTAATTTCAAAGTGAACTATCCCTTTAAATATATCTACACTCTTCTATCGTTTCATATCGTCATGTGATCATGATAATATCAGACAGTTTTGCGATCGTGAGTTTTCACCAGTCTCTGCTCACTTACAGCCATCTTCTCTGTGATGACAGATTTGTGTTTATCGCTCAGCTTCTCGTCGATGATCGCGTCGTGTAACTGGTTGAGGACGTTAGTGGCGGCGTATCCCTGATCGATCATGTCCTGCACAAATCAAGAGCGAGGTTATTGATCAGAGTTCACGTGAAGCAGAAACACTGACAGATGACTGACCTTCACAGCGAGCTCCAGCTTCTCAAACGCGGCTGTGTAACAGATCTGGAGGAGCGTCTCGATCACTTTAGCTGGAACCACCTGGAAGAGACAGAGTCCGAGTGTGAAGATGCGTTATTGAGACGCTGGATCTCCGTCAGGAAGGTTCTCTCACCCCGGCGATCTCGATGATGATCTGCTCAGTGATTTCTTGCTCGGTGTTGAGTCTGGCGGCGCTCTGGAGAAACGTGATGGCTTTCCTGAGATCTCCCTCCGACACCTTCACCAGAGCCTCCATGCCCTGCCACACACCAAACACACCTTTCACTACATATTCACTACTTACCTTGCAGCATTTTATCGGTCAAACATTATAAAGACAAAGCGTGAACCGTAATTGGAATATTTTCAATATTACAACAAAAATAAATGAATAAAAATAAAACAAACAGATGAAATTTTTTTTTTTTTTTTAATTAATTAAAATAATTAAATAAAAAAATTAATTAATTAAAGTGTACATTAAAAATAAGTAATATTTTATAAACTTTTAAATCAATGTATATATTTGTATGAAAAGTGTGAACAGTAATTGGAATTTTTCCATTACCAACATAAGTAAAAATAAAGAAATATTAAATATAATTAAAGTGAAAACAAAATAAGAAAATGAATAAATAAGTTCATTAAAATTATTTTAATTAATAATTAAAAATAAATAAATATTTAAACAAAAAATAAGTGAAATAAAATAAAAAATAAAAAAAACTAAATAAGAAAATGAATAAATAAATTCATTAAAATTATTTTAATTAATAATTAAAAAATAAATAAATATTTAAACAAAACTTAAGTGAAATAAAATTAAAAATAAATAAAATATTTATTTCTGCGAAAAGTGTGAACCGTAATTAGGATTTTTCCATTACCAATAAAAACAAAAATAATTAAAAGAAATATTACATACAATTAAAATTGTAAAATAAATAATAAATTAATAAAATAAATTAAAATTATGCAAATCAAAGTTAAAAAAGAGAGCAAAACATACACATTTAAAAAATAAAGTTAAAAATGTAAAATAAAAAAATAATAAAATAAAGGAAAGATTAATTGTATAAAAAAACAATAAAAGAAAAATAAATAAAAAATAATAAAAATTGAAAAAAGTGAAATTACAAATGTGAAAGATTAAATTAAAATTAACATATATCAGGGGTGCAAACTCGTCAGGAGTGAAAAAGGTGACAAACTAAACTCCACCCCCCCCCATATATATATATATATACTGTATATATACACACACACTGGGGTGGGAATCGCAGGGTACCTCACGGTACGATATAATCACGATACAGCGATTCTGCGATAATCGATATATTGCTAGACAATCATATAATGATACATCACGATATCTGTGTAACTATGAAAACAAAATGCCTGTGAAAAGGTTAAGTGCAAGTTTTATTTCTTTATTCAAGTCCAAACTGTTAGAAAACAGCAAAAAAAAAGTACTGTAAATCAATTTTAACATGTCAAGTAAATTAATCATTTATTGATTAATTTATATATTTTTTGTTTGTAGATTATTTAGAGTATATTTAGCTATCACACAAAATAACTTGAGATTCACTTGCGAGGGCAGTTACTCCATGCATCATTACTCCAGTCACATGATCTTCAGAAATCATTCTAATATACTGATTTGCTGCTCAAAAAAACATTTATTATTAATATTATTCTGTTGAAAAGAGCTGAGAAGGTTTTTTTTTGATGAATAGAAAGTTCAGAAGAACAGCATAGTTTGTAACATGATAAATGTCTTTATCATCACTTGTGTGCTAAATAAAAGTTTTAATTTCTATATGCTGACTACAAGCTTTTGAATGGTATAGTGTATATTGTTACACTTGGAGTAAGACTGAAGTAATGAAGAAGAGAATTCTTTACAAAAACATTACAAAACCTGGCATTTTCATAGTGTATATTGTTTATGTGCTCGGAAGGAAACAAACAAACAAACAAACACACATTTTGAAGTTCTGGGTTATTTCTCTCAGCAGATCTTCTTCCAGAAACAGAAAGTAGCCGGGATGAACTTGTTTGTTTACGCGGAGGCGATGTGGGCGTTTACATTCGCGCGCGTCACGTGGATGTTTGAATCTGAAAGGCGCGAGCGGCGCGTGGGCGGGACCGTATTAGATATAATGAGTTGAGACGGGAAAACTGGACATCGCGTCGGTTTCATACGGATTACTTTAACATAGAATATTTGTTTTGGACATGACTTACTTCATTTAAAAGTAGACATTTTAAGCTTTCTATACATATATGTCTCATGTATTTGAGGCGAGTATTGACGTGACACAGATGACTCGCAGATCCGATGACGACCCCCCCCCCCCCCCCCTCAAATTATTATTTTTTATTTTTTTTACAGATCTACACGATTCACGTGAATGACCTATTTCAAGGTGAAAATGGCAAATTTCGCCGAAAGGTGACAAGTTTGCACCCATGATATATTTAAAAACCCCCTCCATGTACCTCTTTGCTGTACTTGAGGTTCTCCTTCTCGCAGATCTGCAGCAGACGCTCCTGCTGGATAGCATTGGCCAGCGGTTTGAAGCGGAACTTGGAGCATCTGGAGGTCAGCGGCTCGATGATCCTGTAGAGACAGCGTGAGTGAGTCGGAGCAGCAGCAGAGGCTCATGGGATTGCGTGATGCGCTCACACTGACCGGCTGACGTAGTTGCAGATGAGGCAGAAGCGTGTGGTGCGAGACTCTTTCTCCATGGTGCGTCTGAGAGCCGCCTGAGCCGCGCCGGTCATAGAGTCGGCCTCGTCCAGGATGATGATCTTAAACGGTGGACAGGGCTTCCCGCTGCGTTCAGAGAGAAAACACACCTTTAGAAACAACCGCGTGAGACTAGGGCTGGCTCCATAACACTTTTTCAGAACCGATATCGAACCGATACAAAAAATTCTGAGTGTTGACCGATACGATACCAAAAATTCTGAGTGTTTGCCGATACTTATATTGAACCGATACCCAAAATTCTGAGTGTTTGCCGATACTGATATTGAACCAATACCCAAAATTCTGAGTGTTTGCCGATACTGATATTGAACCGATACCCAAAATTCTGAGTGTTTGCCGATACTGATATTGAACCGATACCCAAAATTCTGAGTGTTGCCCGATACGATACCAAAAATTCTGAGTGTTTGCCGATACTTATATTGAACCGATACCCAAAATTCTGAGTGTTGACCGATACGATACCAAAAATTCTGAGTGTTTGCCGATACTTATATTGAACCGATACCCAAAATTCTGAGTGTTGACCGATACTGATATTGAACCGATACCCAAAATTCTGAGTGTTGACCGATACGATACCAAAAATTCTGAGTGTTTGCCGATACTGATATTGAACCGATACCCAAAATTCTGAGTGTTTGCCGATACTTATATTGAACCGATACCCAAAATTCTGAGTGTTTGCCGATACTGATATTGAACCAATACCCAAAATTCTGAGTGTTTGCCGATACTGATATTGAACCGATACCCAAAATTCTGAGTGTTTGCCGATACTGATATTGAACCGATACCCAAAATTCTGAGTGTTGCCCGATACGATACCAAAAATTCTGAGTGTTTGCCGATACTGATATTGAACCGATACCCAAAATTCTGAGTGTTGACCGATACGATACCAAAAATTCTGAGTGTTTGCCGATACTGATATTGAACCGATACCCAAAATTCTGAGTGTTTGCCGATACTTATATTGAACCGATACCCAAAATTCTGAGTGTTTGCCGATACTGATATTGAACCGATACCCAAAATTCTGAGTGTTGACCGATACGATACCAAAAATTCTGAGTGTTTGCCGATACTGATATTGAACCGATACCCAAAATTCTGAGTGTTTGCCGATACTGATATTGAACCGATACCCAAAATTATGAGTGTTTGCCGATACTGATATTGAACCGATACCCAAAATTATGAGTGTTTGCCGATACTGATATTGAACCGATACCAAAAATTCTGAGTGTTGGCCGATACCGATATCAAAAAAATCTGAGTGTCTGCCGATACTGATATCGATCCGATACCCAAAATTCTGAGTGTTGGCCGATACCGATATCAAAAAATCTGAGTGTCTGCCGATCCTGATATCGATCCGATACCCAAAATTATGAGTGTTGGCCGATACCGATATCGGACCGATACCAAAACTTCTGAGTGTTGACCAATACCGATCCGATACCCAAAAATCTTGCCAATAGTCGACTGATAGTCGAATCATATGTTTGGGGGCGTGGTCAAAATACATAACCAAGAGTCAAGTCAGACACAGTCATAATTACGGCCGTTAACACACAGAGAAAATGTGTAACGGACGCAGACACAAACGGGGTAAATAATGTTTTATGTTTTGATTAAAAGACAGTTAACATTAAACGTCAGCCAAACCCTAAGAACTCACAACATTTTGTTACAATAGTGCTCTCAATATAACGTTATGTAGCCTATATGACAGTAGTTATTAATGTGCTGTTTTGAGCTGCACGCTGAAGATCACCAGAATGAAGCAGCAGGTTTTTAATCAATGGCATTTAACTAATTTATCTCATATAGAATACGTTATTTATGCAACATAAAGTTAATATTACGACTTATAGGCTATCTGCACAAAATGTCCCGAATGCATGAACGTGTCTGCGCGGCTCTGAATTAACTCTTTTTGTGGACACGTTCTTCACGCAACAACGTGCAGCAACTAAACTCTAAATTATAAACTCTCATTATAATGTTATGTATATGACAGTCCCAGTCATAGTTATTAATATTCTGCATTGTTGTTTGTCCAGATAATCACTGTAGTACTACAATGAAGCGCTTTACTGCAGCGTAACTCAACCAAATGCATCTTATACCAGATAAATAATATATACACAATATACATATAAACCAGCTGAAATGTTCACTTGTACCCGACCTGATCGAAAAACCCAGTCTTTCACTCTGTCTGTGTCAGTTTGAGTCGTGTTGTCTTTTCAGATTCTTATTTACAGCATTATCTTAATAGGTTGTATATTAACTTATTGGGAGAAAAATGGTAGTTCTATGTGAAATCAGACATTGAGACCCCCCCCCCCATATAGCCAAAACGGCATGATCGTGACTCACTCTGGGCGCTTTCCGGCCGCCGTCAGCTGAGCGAAGTTCTTCACCTTCTCTCGGACCACCTGTATCCCTCGTTCATCAGACGCGTTCAGCTCCAGGACTCTCTGACGGTACAGCTCCGGTCTGAACACACACACACACACACAAACAGAGACAGACACACACATACAGAGACACAGACACAGACACAGACACACAAACACACAGAGACAGACACACACACACACACACAGAGAGACACACGCATAGAGACACACACACACACACACACACACACAGAGAGACACACACACAGAGACAGACAGACACACACACACAGAGACAGAGACACAGACACAGAGACACACACACACAGAGACACACACACACACACACACACACAGACACACACACACAGAGACACACACACACACACACACAGAGACACACACACACACACACACACACAGAGACACACACACACAGACACACACACACAGAGACACACACACACACAGAGAGACACACACACACAGAGACACACACACACACAGAGACACACACACACACACAGAGACACACACACAGAGACACACACACAGAGACACACACACACAGAGACACACACACACAGAGACACACACACACAGAGACACACACACACACACACAGAGACACACACAGAGACACACACAGAGACACAGAGACACACACACAGAGACACAAACAGAGACACAAACACAGAGACACAAACAGAGACACAAACACACACACACACAGAGACACACACACAGAGACACAAACAGAGACACAAACACAGAGACACAAACAGAGACACAAACACACACACACACAGAGACACACACACAGAGACACAAACAGAGACACACACACACACACATCAGTAGGCCTGTCACAATAATCAATATATCGACTTATCACACAATAATATGTGTCCCTGCAGCACAAAAGCAGTCATCAGTAACACAGGTATATTTGTAGCAATAGACAACAATACATTGTATGAGTCAAAATTATACATTTTTCTTTAATGCCAAAAATCATTAGGATATTAAGATCATGTTCCATGAAGATATTTAGTAAATTTCCTACCATAAATATATCAAAACTTAATGTTTGATTAGTAATATGCATTGCTAAGAACTTCATTTGAACACCTTTAAAGGTGATTTTCTCAATATTTAGATTTTTTTGCACCCTCAGATTCCAGATTTACAAATATTGTTCTATCATAACAAACCATACATCAATGGAAAGATTATTTATTCAGCTTTCAGTTTTGTGCTCCAGAGTCACATATATACATGACCTCAATCTTTTTGGTGATGCAATATATCGCCCATTATATTTACATACAAGTGAATGTCACCATGTTTTTGCATTCCACTTGAGTCTGTGTCTTCTGCAGCTTCAAATTAAAAAATGCTTCTACAAAACAAGTTTAATCTGCAGATATGGCCTTGTTTAGGGATCTGACGGCTAAGATGTGATTGTTTGTCAGCAATAGTGTTCTCCCTTCATCTACAGAGATATGAAGCTCAGGGAAAAACCTCCAGACAAGCTCTTTATTCTACTTGTTGCTTTGCACTTTTTGTTAGAAAATGTTTATTTACTATTTATTAGTGCTTTCAAACAATTAATCTCATCCAAAATAAAAGTTTTTGTTTACATAATATATATGTGTGCTGTGTATATTTATTATATATATATATATATATATAAATACACACACACACAGTGTATATTTCAGAAAAATGTTATGTTTATATATTAAATATATTCATTTATAATATAAACTATATATATAGGCATGTAAATATTTTCAAAATATATACTGTATGTGTGTGTATTTATATATATATATATAATAAATATACACAGAACACATACATATATTATGTAAACAAAAACTTTTATTTTGGATGAGATTAATCGTTTAACAGCACTACTATTTATTCAAGTTTTTTAAGGTATGTAATATTTTGATACTTAATATCCATGATCTAAATATTGTTTGTTGTCATTTGGAAGTGTGTAGGCCTTCTTGCATTATTACGCAGTTATATTGTGTGTGTGGGTGTGTGTGAGAGCGTGTGTGTGTGTGTGTGAGAGCGTGTGTGAGAGTGTGTGTGTGAGAGCGTGTGTGAGTGAGAGCGTGTGAGTGTGTGAGAGTGTGTGTGTGTGAGAGCGTGTGTGTGTGTGAGTGCGTGTGTGTGAGTGTGTGTGTGTGGGTGTGTGAGAGCGTGTGTGTGTGTGTGAGTGTGTATGTGTGGGTGTCTCTGTGTGTGTGAGAGAGTCTCTGTGTGTGTGTGTGTGTTCGTGAGTGTGTGTGTGTGTTCGTGAGTGTGTGTGTTCGTGAGTGTGTGAGTGAGAGTGTGTGTGTGTGTGAGTGAGAGTGTGTGTGAGTGTGTGTTCGTGAGTGTGTGTGTGTGTGTGTGAGTGTGTGTGTGTGTGTGTGAGTGAGAGTGTGTGTGTGAGTGAGAGTGAGAGTGTGAGTGAGAGTGTGTGTGTGTGTGTGAGTGTGTGTGTGAGTGAGAGTGAGAGTGTGTGTGTTCATGAGTGTGTGAGTGTGAGTGTGTGTGAGTGAGAGTGTGTGTGTGTGTGTGTGAGAGTGAGAGTGTGTGTGTGGGTGTGTGTGTTCGTGAGTGTGTGTGTGTGTGTGTGAGTTAGACAGGCCTAAGCGTCAGATCTTACCCATAAAGCTCTCTGGCGGCCGCTAGGATGGTGGACGTCTTTCCGGTTCCAGGAGGACCATAAAACAGCAGGTTGGGCAGCTGCAACGACACACAGCAGCGCTGCTTTAATATAGTGTATTATATTTAATGCCATCTCAGCATCTGAGGCTACTTTCATGCCAAAAATACAAGTATAACAAATACAATAAAAACCAGCAAACAAACAACACAAGTTTGTAATGTAACGTTAATGTAAAAGTTTGTTTACATTAACGTATGATACAAATTCCTGGCAAAATTATACTAAATAACACTTTAATCGTTTCAATGCAGCTTAAAAGTGATGAACGGGAAAATAAGAGAATTATGAAAGACGTTATTCAGATCAATAACTGTAGAGTTGATCATTTATTAAAAGAGTTGAGCTTCAGCTGAAAGCAGCTCTACAGAAGAAAACAGACACGGTTTCAATTTAGAATTACTTTTTATCTTCATATTTTCAATTTTCATTTAATTTAATTCGTGTCATTTTGTTGTTGTTTTTGTGTTTAATTCAGTTTTAGTACTTCAGCTTGAATTAAGAGTTTAATTTTGCCTTGCAACTAAATAAAATAGAAAAAATTCAAGTTTTATTGTTAATACTTCAACTTAAAACAAAAAATTGGCACATAATTGATTTTTTTTGGTAATTTTAGTACTTTTTATTGATATATTTTCTATTTTCATTTCAAAATTAGTTAAAGTTATAGTTATTTTGTTGTGTGTGTGTGTTTTTAAAAATTAAGTTATTTTAATAATTTTTATTTGTTTTAGTAAATTTAGTACTTCAACATAAAAATGAGAAATTTTGCCCTAGCAACAGATTACAATAAAATAAGTTTTTTTATATTGAGTTTTAATAATTTTAGTACTTTAACTTAAATTAAAAAGAGAAGTTTTGCCTTGCAACTAATTTTTAATTTATATTTTTAGTAATTTCAGTACAAGTTCAACTAAATTAAAATTTATAGACATTTGGCTTGGCAATAATAAAATAAGTGTTTATTTTTTAATACTTTCTAGTTCTTAAATAGGTCTTCAACTAAAAATTAGAAATGTTGCCATGGCAACTAATTATAATACATAAATAGATATTTTATTTATGTTAATGGTTATTTTATTTCAATTGTTGTAACTATGTGTGCATGTTTTGTCTATATATTTAGTGTATGATAAGAACAGAGAGGAATCAGGCTGCTGATTGGTTGTGAGTGTCATGTGATCAGTGAGTGTGACGCACATCAGCGCCCTCTAGAGACTTCTTCAGTACTGCCACCACCTCCTCCTGGAAGGCCACTTCATCCACACACTTGGGTCTGCTGCAGAGAGAAACACACCCATCAGACCGGAGACAAAACACAGACGTATATATACTACGGTGCCGGGAGGGCCGTCTTCGGTTCACTTAGTTTTGTCGTGGGAACGTCATATTAACTCATGGGAACGTGATATTATGTCGTGGCCTCGAGATGTTATGTTGAGGGAACGATATTTTTCTCATTGCCACGAGTTTAATGCGTAAACAAAATACGTAACCATAGCAACCCGGGATTATCAGAGATGGATACATAACATTAAACATTTCAGTTAATATTTGTATATTATTATTAGGTTATATTAACTAGTTAGGGCTATATTTTTATATTTATTTCATATAAATATATTTTATTATTTCCCCTTTCAATTCGTGTATGGCTTTACCTAATTAACGTTCTGTATAATTATGCTATTTACTACCATATATTTTGCAAATACTGTAAACGCCTGACAATTATGCCAATACTTTATGATTGTAGGCTATTTATGCCAGTGCTTGATGATAAATGAGCGTGTTTTACAAATGAAACTACGTGAATGATTCATTCTTCAACGAAACACTAGGCTATAATATTAATAATTCGCAGAAAAAAAAGGAAATGTGTTAAATTCAGACTTTAAACTACATTTCCAATAAGCTATAAATTCCAGTCAGCATAATCAAAGCTTTATGTCCAGCATTTACAGTAGGCTTATTTACAAAACTGGTCAGAGCGTTATGTAAAGAGATCGAAATGAAGGGAAAAAACTAATATAAAAATATAAGAGAGGCCAAGAGACAGTACTCCAGGAGGATAGCCCACCGTTTCAGTGACAGCAGAGACACTCGGAGCCTGTGGCAGGGGATTCAGACCATTACGGACTACAAGCCCCCACCACAGACCTGTGACAGCACCATCCCCCTGCTGAACGAGCTGAATGCCTTCTTTGCTCGCTTTGAGGCACAAAACAGCACCACTGCACAGAAGACTCCACCTCCTCCCGGCGACCAGGTGATGACGCTGTCCCCGCACAGCGTGAGGAGATCCCTCAGCAGGATCAATGCACGCAAAGCTCCGGGTCCTGACAACATTCCTGGGCGTGTACTGAGAGACTGTGCAGTGGAACTCACTGATGTCTTCACAGACATTTTCAACATCTCACTAAGTCAGGCTGTTGTCCCATATGCTTCAAAGCACCATATCATTCCAGTCCCGAAGAAGTCATCATCCTGCTTCAATGACACCGTCCAGAGCACACTCCTATTCTCATGAAGGCTTTGCGGTTAGTCATGCCCCAAGTCTGATAGCCCCCACTGCCTCCACCCAGCCCTCACACACCTAGACAAAACGGACACGTATGTCAGATGCTGTTCATAGACTTCAGTTCACATTCAACACAATCATCCCTCAACAGCTCATCCATAAACTGGTCAGCTGGGGCTCAATACGTCGTGTGCACTGGCTGTTGGACTTTCTGACCGGGACTCAGGCAGTACGGGTCGCTAACACATCCAGCACCATCACACTGAACACAGGGGCCCCCCAAGGATGTGTGCTGAGCCCCCTCCTCTTCACTCTGCTGACACGACTGCACACCGTCACACAACTCCAACCGCTTCATTAAATTTGCGGATGACACGACTGTGGTGGGTCTCATCAGCAACAGAGATGAGACAAACTACAGGAGCGAGGTGAGCCGCCTGGCCGGGTGGTGCAGTGACAACAATCTCTCTCTGAATGTGGAGAAGACGAAGGAGATTGTCGTTGACTTCAGGAGAGTGCACTCTCTGCATGCTCCTCTGACCATCAATGGTGCGACCGTGGAGAGAGTGAGCAGCACCAAGTTCCTGGGTGTACACATCACAGAGGACCTCTCCTGGACCAACAACACTGCAGCACTAGCCAAGAAAGCACAACAGCGTCTCTACTTCCTCCGCAAACTCAGAAGAGCCAGAGCCCGGCCCCCATCATGTGCACCTTCTACAGAGGCACCATCGAGAGCATTCTGACTAGCTGCATCACTGTGTGGTATGACGCCTGCAACGCGTCCTGCCGCAAGTCCCTTCAACGGATAGTGAGAGCAGCTGAGAAGATCGTTGGTGTCTCTCTCCCCTCCCTCCAGGACATCTACAGCACCCTTCTCACCCGCAAAGCCCTCAGCATTGCAGGTGATCCCACCCACCCGACACACAACTTCTTCAGTCTGCTACCATCAGGGAGGAGACTGAGGAGTCTCCAAGCCAGGACAAACAGACTGAAAGACAGCTTCATCCACCAGGCTGTCAGGAAGCTGAACTCCCTCCCGTCCTTGCCCCCCCTCCCCTCTCTTACCCCACGAATCACTGAACTCTGACCCCCACCCCACCACCACCCCCACCCCCACCCCCACCCCACCCACACTCACACTCACACTCACACACACACACACTCACACTCACACTGAGACAAGCACCGGTCACTTGTACAGCATTGGACTGACCTCATTCATTCAACTACCTCGTCTGGCAGTCTGAATAAAAAAGACTGCTCCTTGTCACTTTAAATAGTCTTATAAGCTCTTTGCACTACACCATCTATATTCTGCACTGTTTGTTTGTTTGTTTATCTCACTGATTTGCACTATCTGCCATGTGCCCTATGCCACTTTATCCATTCTTTATTTAATGTTTTATTTTATTTTTTTCCTACATGTCCTTATTGTATATTTGCAATAGTTGCATTTTTGTGTGTGTGTGTGTGTGTGTGTATTGATTTGTACTTATCTGTATTTCTGCGTTCTACTGTTAGTGTTTAGTGTTATCTGTATGCACCAGGGAGTAAGAGAGTAACGCAATTTCAATTCTCTGTATGTATGTACGGTACATGTGGCAGAATTGACAATAAAGCTGACTTTGACTTTTTGACTTTGATAATAATAGGCTAATAATTATAATGATGATGATAATAATGTAAGCTGATAAAAAGAGCTGATAAAATGTAAAACTGTAACTTGAATGCAATGTAAGTCGCTTTGGATAAAAGTGTCTGCTAAATGCATATATGTAAATAATAATAGCTAATAATAATAATATACAAATATTACGGAAAAAGACGATCAGTTAATGGACACACAGACTGTGGGAAGGATACATTTTTTTTCTTGTAGGTCTATTTTATTTTATGTACTTTATATAACTTTTAGCCTATTTGTGATAAATTTAATTCGAATGCTGGTTACATGGCGTGCAATTGCCTACAGTCCGGTAGCCTATGGTCAATATAATAATTCAATTATGTAATAATTTCTATAATAATTTCTTAATTCAATATAAAATATTAATGAATCCCTGATAATCCCGGGTTGCTATGGTTACGTATTTTGTTTACGCATTAAACTCGTGGCAATGAGAAAAATATCGTTCCCTCAACATAACATCTCGAGGCCACGACATAATATCACGTTCCCATGAGTTAATATGACGTTCCCACGACAAAACTAAGTGAACCGAAGACGGCCCTCCCGGCACCGTAGTATATACTCTACCAGTCAGACGTTTCTGATCAGTAAGATTTCTAACGTTTTTTTAAAAATAAGTCTCTTCTGCTCACCAAGCCTGTGTTTATTTGATCCAAAGTACAGTAAAATTGTGAAATATTATTATAATGTAAAACAGCTGTTTTCTATGTGAATATGTGTTAAACTGTAATTTATTTCTGTGATCAAAGCTGTATTTTCAGCATCATTACTGCAGTCTTCAGTGTCACATGATCTTCAGAAATCATAATAATATGCTGCTCAAGAAACATTTCTGATTATTATCAATGTTGAAAACAGCCGAGTATATTTTTTTCAGGTTTCTTTGATGAATAGAAAGTTCAGAAGAACAGCGTTTATCTGAAATAGAAATCTTTTGTAACATTATAAATGTCTTTATCATCACTTTTGATCAATTTAAAGCATCCTTGCTAAATAAAAGTATTAATTTCTATAATTTCTTTCCCCCAAAAAAATCCATGCTTTTGAATATAGTGTATAATGTTACAAAAGCTTTTTATTTCAGATAAATGCTGATCTTTACATCTTTCTATACATTAAAGAATCCTGAAAAAAATACTCAACTGTTTTCAACATTGATAATAGTCAGAAATGTTTGTTGAGCAGCAAATCAGCATATTATTATGATTTCTGAAGATCATGTGACACTGAAGACTGCAGTAATGATGCTGAAAATACAGCTTTGATCACAGAAATAAATTACAGTTTAACACATATTCACATAGAAAACAGCTGATTTACATTATAATAATATTTCATAATTTTACTGTACTTTGGATCAAATAAACACAGGCTTGCTGAGCAGAAGAGACCATACAAATCTTACTGTTCAGAATCTGTTGACTGGGTGTATTATATCTATATATATCTGCAGATCTGATGAAGTCTCACTATTTCTCCACCCAGGGCACTGCTTTCTGCTTCTTCTCTCCAGATGATGAAGATGATGAAGGTTTCTGAGCTTTAACACTCTGTGATGAAGATCCTTTCAAAAACGCCTGCATTTCTCCTCCTGTCAACAACACAAAAAACACTTATTTATTAGTAATTATGATATTTATCGATGATATTTTCCATTGCGATTATTTATCAGGACTTCATCATCGTCATTATAGTCAGAATTAATATTAAATCGCAAAACCATCGGTTGACAGACGCGCTCACCTGACGCTGACGCGAAGATAAATCAGAATTAATCACTTTATGATCCAAATAAACGCGAATCAAACTCTTCTGGGTTTGTTGACGGTCCGCGAGCCGCGTCGGATCAATAAATT
Source organism: Schizothorax lantsangensis (assembly GCA_027422415.1). Lineage (NCBI taxonomy): Eukaryota > Metazoa > Chordata > Actinopteri > Cypriniformes > Cyprinidae > Schizothorax > Schizothorax lantsangensis. The sequence goes on from JAPDDO010000278.1 coordinate 84,804, forward strand.
CCCGCCAGACGCGCGGATGATGACGCCGGCACGTGTTGCGTCACTGGCGCGCGCCGCTGACGTGAGTGACGCGGCTCGTGATCACGTGATCAGCGCTCGCTGAGGGTTTCGATCAAGTTACGCTTGTTTGTAATCATCATAATAACATTCATATTATTCATAATGCCGCCATACAGCCAGGAATATTTATCTCGAAGCCAAATGATGTTCATAAAATCCATTATTTTTGGACTAACCAAAAAAAAACACTACAACAAATTATTAAATTATAATAATAAGAGTCAAATAAATGAATAGATTGAAATAAAAATAATAAAAAATAAAATAAATAAATAATAAATAAAATAAAAATAAGATTAAAATAAACAAATAGATTAAAATAAAAATAATAAAAAGCAAATTAAAGATATGAAGTGTAATATCATACTAACAAACTAAAATTTAAATTAATTAAATAAAGATTAAAATTGTTAAAGTTATAAATTATGAAATATATTTTAAAAATAAATTATACTATAGTAATAAAATGTATAATAAAAGATTAAAATAAAATGAATACATATAAAATAAATAAAAATGCAAATTTGTGTTAAAATAAATAAATTGTAATAATTAAATAAATACAAATATATTAAAATAAATTAAATAAAAGATTAAAAATATATAAATAATATAAAAAAATAAATAAAAGTAACAAATTGTATTAGAAAATAAATGTGTAATAAAAATAAGATTAAAAATAAAATGAATAGATTGAAATAAACTAATAATAATAAAAAAAATAATAATAAAAATAAGATTAAAATAAACAAATAGATTAAAATAAAAATAATAAAAAGCCAATTAAAGAAATAAAGTGTAATATCATACTAGCTAACTAAAATATATTTAAATTAATTAAATAAATAAAGATTAAAATTGTTACATTTATAAATTATGAAATATATTTTAAAAATAAATTATACTATAGTCAGAAAATGTATAATAAAAGATTAAAATAAAATGAATACATTGAAATAAATAAAAATGCTAATTTGTGTTAAAATAAATAAATTGTAATAATTAAATGAATAATACAAATATATTAAAATAAATTAAATAAAAGATAAAAAATATATAAATAATATTAAAAAAATAAAAGTAACATTTTATTAGAAAATAAATGTGTAATAAAAATAAGATTAAAAATAAAATGAATAGATTGAAATAAAATAATAAAAAATAAAATAAATAAATAATAAATAAAATAAAATAAAAATAAGATTAAAATAAACAAATAGATTAAAATAAAAATAATAAAAAGCAAATTAAAGACATAAAGTGTAATATCATACTAGCTAACTAAAATTTAAATATGAAATATATTTTAAAAATAAATTATACTATAGTCAGAAAATGTATAATAAAAGATAAAAATAAAATGAATACATTGAAATAAATAAAAATGCCAATTTCTGTTAAAATAAATAAATTGTAATTAAATGAATAATAAAAATATATTAAAATAAATTAAATACGAGATAAAAAAAGTAAATAATATTTTTTTTAAATAAAAGTAACAAATTATATTAGAAAATAAGTTTATAAGATTAAAATAAAATGAATAGATTAAAATAAATAAAAAAATATTAAAATACATTTAAAAGTTAGGTTACAATAAACACATAAATAATACATATAACAGTAGTAGAAGAAAAAACTTCTACGTATTATATCAGATTAAATGTGTTGCAGTATTGTTGTATTTTCCTGGAGATGGGAGTGATCTGCGATCTGCGTCGCTGTGCTCCGTTAGTCTGGTCTGACGTCATTACGTCATCACACTCGGAGCAGTTTCACAGCAGAGATAAACAGTCAAACTCTAAGCGTGTTCTTTCGGTTTTTTCTAATGTATATTTAATATCTCATATTATTATATTCAGTAAATGTGATACATGTTGTTATTTATTGTTTTATGCTCGATTTTTTTCTGCTGACGGAGTGATCGGTGATCTGTTAGTTTGCCTGCGCCGCCCGTGCGTCATCGCGTCATCACACGCACAGTGTTTTTGCTTCGTCTCTTTCAAACCGCGGAGAGACTCTTGCGTTTACACCCTCGGTTTCTCCTCCCGGTTTGGACTTTCGCGCTTCATCCGATGCTCGAGCGTTTGCGGTGGATCTCGAGGCTCGGTGACGCGGAACGCGGGGAGGTTTCTGAGGCGTTTCATTGCGCATGTTCATGAACGCGGATCAATAAAACCCCGAGATCTGATCAAAACACGGCGGAACCCGACAAACGGATCCGTTCTGTGACTGGAGTCCCAGCGAGCCGAGTCTGATCGCGCCAGATCGATACCTCGTCGATATCTGATCGATCGCTGAGGAGATGCGCGCGCACTGATCGCCTCAGGGATCGATAACACATGCTGGAGCTCCGCTGCTGTCTGGAGGATGCGATGGTCACGTTAGGCAGGTGTGCTCTTCCTCCTCCTCCTCCTCCTCTGGTGTGTCGGATCAGGTGGATGTGAGACACACACACACACACACACACACATCATGCAGGCTGCGCCCTTCCAGTATGATTTCTACAGTGAGGAGAACGCGCCCAAATGGAGAGGACTGCTGGTGCCGTCACTCAACAAGGTGAGACAGCTGTCAATCAATCAATCAACACACATGACATCTATAATTGTGACTCATATAATGTATTGTTGTCTA
>JAPDDO010000278.1:95000-105000 GCA_027422415.1 Schizothorax lantsangensis
TGGTTCTGATGTTGTGAGTCAGAGCATCAGTAGATGTTAGTGAAGCATCAGGACTGAAGCTCTGGATCAGATGGAGGAAGGGCTTGCTTTCTTTGCTCATCTCTTCGTATTGCAGGGCTTTATAATGGTATGATTGGGGGTCACTGAGCTTCAGATGTTTCCAGAATTTAATAGCCCTTTTTTGTATCTTTATGATTAGAGGATATTTGCCTAATTCTGCCCTGCATGCGTTATTTGTTGTGTGCCGGTGCACGTGTAGTATATTTTTACAGAGTTCTGCATGCAGGGTCTCAATCGGGTGTTTTTCCCATTTAGTGAGATCTTGACTTGGGTTTGTCAGCGGACCCCACACCTCACTGCCATATAGTGCAATGGGCTCAATTACTGATTCTAATATTTTCAGCCAAATTCTAATAGGGATTTCTATAGGACATTGCCGTTTTATGGCGTAGAAGGCCCTGCGTGCTTTATCTCTCAGTTCATTCACAGCGTGATTAAAGTTTCCAGTGGATGTGATTTTCAAACCCAGGTAGTTGTAGTGTGATGTGTGTGCTATCTGGTTCGTGCCTAATGAAAATGTGTGTTGTGTTCCTTGGGATCTGGCTCTCTTCTGAAAGATCATAATGTTGGTTTTCTTCAGGTTGACTGTCAGGGCCCAGGTCTGGCAGTATTGCTCCAGCAGGTCCAGGTTCTGCTGTAGACCATGTTGAGTGGGAGACAGCAGAACCAGATCATCTGCATACAGCAGGCATTTGATCTCTGAGTCATGTATGTCTCTCTCTCTCTCTGTGCTGATGTGTGTGTGTGTGTGTGTGTGTCACTCTGTGTGCTGATGTGTGTGTGTGTCTCTCTCTCTCTGTGCTGATGTGTGTGTGTGTCTCTCTCTCTCTCTCTCTGTGCTAATGTGTGTGTCTCTCTCTCTCTCTGTGCTGATGTGTGTGTGTGTGTGTGTGTGTGTCACTCTGTGTGCTGATGTGTGTGTGTGTCTCTCTCTCTCTGTGCTGATGTGTGTGTGTGTCTCTCTCTCTCTCTCTGTGCTAATGTGTGTGTCTCTCTCTCTCTCTGTGCTGATGTGTGTGTGTGTGTGTGTTGCAGGTGCTGAGTCAGGTGCACCCGAAGCTGTCGTCGCAGCAGGAGGCGCTGCAGTACATCGAGGGCCTGATCCTGGTGCTTCTCAACACTCTCTGTCAGGCTCAGCCGCGCTCCGTTCAGGACGTGGAGGTGAACCTCGTTAACAGACTCGTTAACCGCATCACACACACGCTCATCATCATCATACACCGCTGCAGTTTCTGCTCGATTAGTGCCGCAGTCATCCGTCAGCAACTCGGTCAAACACTCATTTCCAATAAAAGACCCTGATATCATGAAATCACACATATCGATGATAATTCAGATTTCTTAGTGTTTCTGAAAGAGTCTCTTCTGCTCATCAAGACTGTGTTTATTTGATCAAAAATACTTCAAAAATGATAAAATATTATTATAATGTAAAACAGCTGTTTTCTATGTGAATATGTGTTAAACTGTAATTTATTTCTGTGATCAAAGCTGTATTTTCAGCATCATTACTGCAGTCTTCAGAGTCACATGATCTTCAGAAATCATAATAATATGCTCAAGAAACATTTCTGATTATTATCAATGTTGAAATCAGTTGTGCTGCACAATATTTTTGTGGAAACTGTGATACATTTATTTTTCAGGATTCACAGATGAATAGAAAGTTCAAAAGAACAGCGTTTATTTCAAATAGAAATCTTTTCTATCATTATAAATGTCACTTTTGATCAATTTAATGCAGCCTTGAAGAATAAAAATATTACTTTAAGTCTTAAAACTGTTTTCAACATTACTAATAATCAGAAATGTTTCTTGAGCAGCATATTATTATGATTTCTGAAGATCATGTGACACTGAAGACTGGAGTAATGATGCTGAAAATACAGCTTTGATCACAGAAATAAATTACAGTTTAACACATATTCACATAGAAAACAGCTGTTTTACATTCTAATAATATATCAATTTTTTTACTGTATTTTTGATCAAATAAATGCAGTAATAAATCGGACTAAATCCAATCCGCTGAAGTAAATGATGGACAAAATCTACACATGATTTCTGATAGTGCAGCATCACTGATGCACTTTATGCTTATATTTGTTGTCTGGTTTTAGGGTGAAATATGAGCTCACTCATTGAGATCTGATGAATATTTAACTGTCAAGAGAATCATAAATTATAATGATATTATTTACTAAAAAATTATGAATTTTTGAACAAAAATTGCAAAGTAACAAGAAAAAATAAACTTGTCCCTACTATTTATTCAAGTTTTTAAGGTATGTAATATATTGATACTTAATTTCCATGATCTAAATATTCTTTGTCATTTGGACACACAAGTGTGTCGTCCTTCTTGCATTATTATGCTGTTATATTATGATTATATATTCAGTGTCATAAAATGGTGTTAAAATGACAATAAAAGCACTTATCGCAGTTATTTCTGGAGCAATATATCACACAACAGAAAGCTGTTATCATGACAGGTCTGATTATTGTTATTGATTTATGTCCCAGCTCTCATCATCTTCATCATGTTCTCTCTGTGGTTGTGTTGTCTCTCATCTCTCACCTGGGGTCCGCTCTTCGTACGTCACTAACTCAGTTAGCTGGATTTGATGGTTGATGATTTCACTTGATCTTGGGTCATTTGGTTCTTTGAAGCTGATCCTGGTGTTGTTGTCATAGCAACAGGTCTGTAAGCTTCCTGGAGTTGTTGTCATAGCAACAGGTCTGTAAGCTTCCTGGAGTTGTTGTCATAGCAACAGGTCTGTAAGCTTGCTGGAGTTGTTGTCATAGCAACAGATCTGTAAGCTTCCTGGAGTTGTTGTCATAGCAACAGATCTGTAAGCTTCCTGGAGTTGTTGTCATAGCAACAGATCAGTAAGCTTCCTGGAGTTGTTGTCATAGCAACAGATCTGTAAGCTTCCTGGAGTTGTTGTCATAGCAACAGATCTGTAAGCTTCCTGGAGTTGTTGTCATAGCAACAGGTCTGTAAGCTTCCTGGAGTTGTTGTCATAGCAACAGGTCTGTAAGCTTGCTGGAGTTGTTGTCATAGCAACAGATCTGTAAGATTAAACCTGCTCGGGAGCAGCTTATTTCATGTAAACAGGATTAGATCGCTTCTTTTTAAACAGAATTGATACTTAATAGCCAATCACTGCATTGCTGATCGTGGTTTCCAGTATCCATACATCTGCCCTTGAGAACACGCAGTAATCTTAATCCAGATGTTTTAATCTAATACGCAAATTCGTTTGAAGAACCAAATTAGCCAGAGATCAGTTATCAGGATTATAAGATCTGGCATCTTTCACATCGTCTCAGATGTATTAAGCGGATACGAAGAACGGACCCCTGATCTCTGTGTCTGCTTGTGTTCCTCACATGTGCTGCTGTTCTTCAGGAGCGAGTACAGAGGAGTTTCCCGCACCCCATCGAGAAATGGGCCATCGCAGACGCTCAGGCGGCTCTCGAGAAGAGGAAGAGGAGGAACCCGCTGGCGCTGCCCGTGGATAAGATCCACCCGCTCCTCAAGGTGTCTCCTCAAACCCTCCGCATCGACAGCAGTCATGATCACATCGTCAAAGGACACGTCCATCTTTACTCATTTATTTATTTAATAATGAAATAATAATAGTAATAATTGAAGTTTTATTAAATAATATTATAATTTATAATGCATTATTTTATTTTAAATATTAATAATATAGTAATAAATTAATTAATACATTTAATAATATTATTTATATTGTATTTATAAAAAATATTATTAATTATATTAATAATTTTATTTATTTATTTATTATTACTTTATTTATTTGATTTCATAAATGTATTTTATGATTAGTTATTTGTTTTTAATTCTAAAATAATAATAGTAATAATTGAATTCATAATTTTTTATTAAATAATATCATTATAATTTATAATGCATTATTTTAGTTTTAGTTTTAATTAATATAGTAATAATTCAATTAATAAATTTAACAATATTATCATTTATGTTGTATTTATAAAAAATAAGTTATTTTTAATTATAGTAATTTAAAAAAAAAAAAATTTTTTATTTGTTATTACTTTATTTATTTGATTTCATAAATGTATTTTATGATTAGTTATTTGTTTTTAATTCTAAAATAATAATTGAATTAATCATTTTTTAAATAATATCATTATAATTTATAATGCATTATTTTAGTTGTAGTTTTAATTAATAATATAGTAATAATTGAATTAATAAATTTAACAATATTTGTTGTATTTATAAAAAAAATATTATTATTAATTATAGTAATAATTTAATTTATTTAAGTGTTATTCCTTTATTTATTTGCTTTCATAAATGTATTTTTAATTTTAAAATAATAATAGTAATTGAATTCATCATTTTTTATTAAAAATCATAATTTATAATGCATTATTTTAGTTTTAGTTTTTAATATGGATAGTAATAATGTAATTTATTTACATAATTTTATTTAATTAATAATAGTAATTTATTTGATTTAATAATATTGCAATTTAATTTTAAATATTATTGCTATAGTAACAATATAAGTACTAGTAATAATAATAATTGATATTATTATTTGATTATCAGGTGAGGAAATAAACAGCTCAATTTTATTCAGAGACTCAAACTGAGCAAAAATATGAATTTGGTGCATATGATAATATTCTAATGCTTTTAATGTAAATCAATGAGATTTTCATCTGGAAATATTACTAAAGTTATTCTTACATTTACATCAATAAAGATTTGACAGCAAAAATACATACAGTCAGGTCCGTATATATATTTAGACACAGGCAGAATTTTTATTATTTTAGCTGCTGACCAAAACATATTCAAGTTACAGTTATATAATGAGCTTTCATTTAATATCTACCCCCCCCCCCCTTTTTTTAAAGAGACAAAAGTGTTCATGAACAGATGTGTGATTCCTTCATTATTTCTACACATCATTTTATTGCCTGCAAAGGATTCTCAACAAAATATTAAAAATTAACATATTATTTATGATTACATTTATTTGTCCAATTACATTTGAGCCTTTAATATGGGGGACTGTGTATAAAAATGGTTGTAATTCCTAAACAACTCCTTGAATTAAAGCTTAAAGTCTGCACTTCTATTTAATCTTGATTGTTTTATTTTAATTCTCTTCTGGTGGCATACAGAGCCGAAATGATGAATTGTGTCAGTGTCTTATATAGACCTGACTGCAGTAGTGTCGGTGTCCAGATGAGGGCGCTGACGCTCCTGTGACTCCTCACATGAACGTCACTCAGTCTGTAGTGTTCGTTGTGAATGAAGCGAGCGTGTGGTCATGTGTCTCCTGCAGGAGGTTCTGGGTTATAAGATCGATCATCAGGTGTCGGTGTACATCGTGGCGGTGCTGGAGTACATCTCTGCTGATATACTGAAGCTGGCCGGAAACTATGTGCGGAACATCCGGCACTATGAGATCTCTCAGCAGGACATCACTGTGGCCATGTGTGCTGATAAGGTACTTCTGATGAACATGACTTTAACTAAAGCTACAGGTTTGTTTGTAGGACTGCATCATTTGACCAGCATTTTGAGATCATATATCAATATGGATATAAAATAATAATAATGTGATTATATATCAATATGGATATAAAATAATAATAATGTGATTATATATCAATATGGATATAAAATAATAACAATAATAATGTGATTATATATCAATATGGATATAAAATAATAACAATAATAATGTGATTATATATCAATATGAATATAAAATAATAATAATAATAATAATGTATAAAATAATAACAATAATAATAATGATTATATATCAATATGGATATATAATAATAATAATAATAATGTGATTATATATCAATATGGATATAAAATAATAATAATAATAATGTGATTATATATCAATATGGATATATAATAATAATAATAATGTGATTATATATCAATATGGATATAAAATAATAACAATAATAATAATGTGATTATATATCAATATGGATATAAAATAATAACAATAATAATAATGTGATTATATATCAATATGGATATAAAATAATAACAATAATAATAATGTGATTATATATCAATATGGATATAAAATAATAACAATAATAATAATGTGATTATATATCAATATGGATATAAAATAATAATAATAATAATAATAATGTGATCATATATCAATATGGATATAAAATAATAATAATAATAATAATAATGTGATTATATATCAATATGGATATAAAATAATAATAATAATAATAATAATAATGTGATTATATATCAATATGGATATAAAATGATAACAATAATAATAATGTGATTATATATCAATATGGATTATATATAATAATAATGTGATTATATATCAATATATAAAATAATAACAATAATAATAATGGATATAAAATAATAATAATAATAATAATAATAATGTGATTATATATCAATATGGATATACAATAATAATAATAATAATAATAACAATAATTGTTACTATTACTGAATATAAATACAAAATACCAAAAAAATTAAAATAAGAAATACTACGACTGTAATATTTCACTGTAAAAACAAAACAAGTATTTAAGAAAAATATTATAGTAATAATAATAAATCATTAATAATAATAATAATACTTTTTAATTAAAACAATTCAGGAAAAATGTAATTAAATAAAAAATGAATTGAAATAATCTCTATTTTATTTAAATATATAATAATAATTAAAATGATTTTTTTATTGATAACTGTATTATAATTACTAATTAATAAAAAAACGAAATAAAACCAAAAACAATTATATTACTATTTTAATAATTCACTGTAAAAAAAAAATTGTACTTAAGAAAATATAGTATAATAATTTTTATTTTATATAATAATAATAATAATATTACTTCTACTACTAAATAAAAATAAAAATACCAAATAAAAACAAAATAAGAAATATTATTGCAATATTTCACTGTAAAAAACAAATATTAAAAAACAACAACAATAATACATTTATAATTAAATTTAGAAAGTGTTTTTTAATAAAAAATAATAATCATTTTAATAATACACATTTTTATTCATAATTTTATTATTATTGTAAAATATAAAATACTAAAAAACTAAATAAGAAAAAAATACTATTGTAATATATTTTACAAAAATGAGTATTTAATTAAAATACTATACTAATAATTTAATTTTACAATTCAACTCTAAAATGACATTATAATATTCATGGCTGTCTTAATTTCTTAATTTTCAAAACTTTTATTTTGATGGAACATCACTGGAGCCTTAAAGCTGGTCTTTATTCTAAGTCTGTGTTGATCGGCTTGTCGTCTCGTGTTTGGTTCATAAATGCATATTAAAGCGCCTCAAACTCAGATCAGATGCAGAGATGATCATGTATTGTGACTTGCTCAGGCTCCGCCCAGCTCTGTCTCAGGCCCCGCCCAGCTCTGTCTCAGGCTCCGCCCAGCTCTGTCTCAGGTCCCGCCCAGCTCTGTTTTAGGCTCCACCCAGCTCTGTCTCAGGCCCCGCCCAGCTCTGTCTCAGGTCCCGCCCAGCTCTGTCTCTGACTCATCTCAGCTCTGTCTCAGGCTCTGCCCAGCTCTGTTTTAGGCTCCACCCAGCTCTGTCTCTGACTCCGCCCAGCTCCGACTCTGCTCATCTCTGTCTCAGGCCCCGCCCAGCTCTGTCTCAGGCCCCGCCCAGCTCTGTCTCAGGCCCCGCCCAGCTCTGTCTCAGGCCCCGCCCAGCTCTGTCTCTGACTCCGCCCAGCTCTGTCTCTGACTCCGCCCAGCTCTGTCTCTGACTCCGCCCAGCTCTGTCTCAGGCCCCGCCCAGCTCTGACTCTGCTCTACTCTGCTCCAGGCCCCGCCCAGCTCTGTCTCTGACTCCGCCCCTGTGTCTGTGCTTGCAGGTGCTGATGGACATGTTCCATCAGGTGGAGGAGGACATCAGCGTGTTTCCTCTGGACGAGGAGCCGTCTGCGGCCGAGGAGCAGATGTACTATGACCTGGTGAAGACCTTCATGGCGGAGGTGCGTCAGTATCTGCGCGACCTGAACCTCATCATCAAGGTTTTCCGCGAGCCCTTCGCCTCCAACACCATGCTGTTCTCCCCACACGTGAGTCCCGCTCCTCATCCTCTGCTCTAGGGCTGTCACGATAACTGCAATATCACAATATCGCACTATTGACGAATAATTAAACCCTTTCCAACAATGACTGTATGATTTTGAGATCCATCTTTTCACACTGAGGACGACTGAGAGACTCATATGCAGCTATTACAGAAGCTTCAAACACTCACTGATGCTCCAGAAGAATAAACCATGCATTAAGAGCCGGGGCGTGAAAACTTTTGAACAGAATGGAGATCAGTACATTTTTCTTATTTTGCCTAAATATGATATTTTTTCATTTAGTACTGCCCTTCAGAGACTACAGAAGATACTTACATGTTTCCCAAAAGACAAAATAAGTTAAATTTACCCTGATCTTCAAATTCAAAAGTTTTCACGCCCCGGCTTCATCATACAGTCATTGTTGGAAAGGGTTCAAATACAAAGAATTTGTGGGAGCTGAAGGATTTTCCTGAAGAACAGCAGCAGTTTATCTGTTCTGGACAAACAAGAGACTCATGATGAACAACTATCACTAAACACAAACACAGCTGTGGATCATTCAGCTACAACACAGTGTTAAGAATCAAGGGTGTGTAAACTTTTGAACCGGGTCATTTTTATAAATTCAACTATTATTTTCTCTTGTGGACTATACAGTATGTAAACATCTTTTATGTGAAATATCTTATTCAGGTCAGTACTAAATAAACAATAACAAGCATTTTGTACGATCCCTCTTAATTTGGTAAAATAATTAACATTTTGCAGATTCTGAAAGGTGTATGTAAACTTTTGACTTCAACTGTATATATATATATATATATATTCACTATATTGCCAAAAGTATTGGCACCCCTTCTAATGAACAGGTTTAGTAATTTCTATGAGTACAAATCTTAATGTTAAAGCATATAATGATATTCTAGGAAATTGTGTGCTTCTAATATTATAGCAACAGTTTGGACTCTTTTCTATTCTAACATGACAATGTCTCTGTGTATAAGACAAGGTTCAAAAAGAAAATGATTGATTGAGTCAGTGTGGAAGAACTTGACTGGTCTGCATAAAACCAAGTCCTAATCCCAGTTTAACACCTCTGGTGTGACTGTAAATGCAGACCTTGAGACAAAAACTCATCACCAAACACCAATGACTTGTACATATGGGTTCAGTCATTTTAGACACTTACAAAACTGTTGAACAGAGATGAAATACAATTTTTAAATACATGAATTATGTTCCCATCGTTGTTGCCACAGATTTGGAAGTGCATTCTGTTCTAAAGAAGGGGTGCCAATACTTTTGTCTATATAGTGTATGTATACGCACATGTATATGTGGGTGTGTGTTAAAAATGCATCCCGTTATATATATATATGGCGATAATAGCACATATGGCACTATTGAGTCACTCAGAATCAGCACAAGGTATATTGTGGAGTCCGCTCTGTTCCTGTAGGACGTGGAGAACATCTTCAGCCGGATCGTGGACATCCATGAGGTGACGGTGAAGCTGCTGGGGCTGATCGAGGACACGGTGGAGATGACCGATGAGGGCAGTCCTCACCCGCTGGTGGGCAGCTGCTTCGAGGACCTCGCCGAGGTCAGACGCTCACATACATATCTCTCAAAATGATGAAATGATTTCATATAGCGATGTCTTTGTTGTACCTTTGAAACGATGGAATTAATTGAAGTATTTTTGGCAAAGTGCAGTCACTACAGTCAGACCTAGACATGAAAATTAATGATGTTTAATATTGATATTACAATTTATAACA
>JAPDDO010000278.1:107500-110000 GCA_027422415.1 Schizothorax lantsangensis
TTAGTACACTAGTATCTCCAGCAGCTAAACATGGTGTTAAGTCAGTTATTCCTATGTTTTGCTGCAGTGTGTCAGAAGGAAACATTCATTTAGACATTAATCAGTGATATTGTTGTGTTTCAGTCCATCTGTGAAGGCTTTAAAGAGGCGGTGCAGTATGTTTTACCGCGGTTACTCCTCACGCCCGTCTACCACTGTCTGCATTACTTCGAGATTTTAAAGGCGAGTGTCATCAGCTTCCCACAATGCACCTCACTGAACATACTGTACATAAGAACACTAATAAAGCACTTACACGTGTTTATAAACGATAGCTTCATCTGTTCTTCTCTAGACTCTTTAACCTCATTATTTCAAACATATTTGACGTTTCTACATTTAGAGCATCAGCACTTTTCAAAGGGTTTAATATTGATATTATAATTTATAATAAATTATTTAGTTTTTTAATAAATAATTATAGTAATCATTTAATTGTATTATCTGTAATATTATATATTAAATGTATGGTATTACTATAATTATTTATTATTTATTAAAAAACTAAGTAATATTTATACATAATTATTTATACGAATAAAATAATTACTATATTTATTTAGTAACTTTTTTATTATTTTATTTGTATAAATAATTATAGTAATAATTTAATTACATTATATTTAATAATAATAACAAAATTGTTATTATTATTAAATATAATGTAATTAATTGATTACTATAATTATTTATTATTTATTAAAAAACTAAGTAATATTTATACATAATTATTTATACGAATAAAATAATTACTATATTTATTTAGTAACTTTTTAATTATTTTATTTGTATAAATAATTATAGTAATCATCTAATTACATTATATTTAATAATAATAATTATTTTGCATTTTAATTTGTAATTAATAATAATTTATATTTTATTTGTTTGAATAATAACACATTCATGTGTTTATTAAAATGTTTGCAGGTGCACTTCACCTATTCTATTTTTAATAATTATTATTTTAATTTAGAAAGTGTTTTTTTTATTAATTAAAAAATAATCATTTTAATTAATATACACATTTTTATTCAGAATTTGTATTATTATTGTTAAATATAAAATACTAAAAAACTAAATAAGTGTGAGTATTTAATTAAAATACTATAATAATAATAATTAAATTTTACAATTCAACTCTAAAATGATATTATAATAAACTAGTCTTAATTTCTAAACACTTTTCAAACTGCAGGGTTTAATTATAATATTATAACTCATAATAAATAAATATATATATATATATATACTAAATAAATAAAGTATTTTTTTAATTATTTTATTTGTATAAATAATAATAGTAATCATTTAATTACTTTTTAAATTAATAATAATGTAATTTATAATGAATTATTTTATTTTTTATTAATAATAATAATATTAATTATTATTATTATTATTATTATTATTATTTTGAATTAATAATAGCACATTAATATGTTTATAAACAATTTTGGAGGTGCACTTCTTTTTTTATTATTATTATTATTATTATTTTTGTTTATTTTTTTACAATAGATTCTATTTAACTCAACTATTTTATAATATTATAACTAATAATAAATAAATATATATATGTATATATACTAAATAAATATAGTAATTTTTTAATAATTATATTTGTATAAATAATAATAGTAATAATTTAATTACTTTTTAAATGTAATTTATAATGCATTATTTTATTTTTTATTAATAATATAAATTATTATTATTATTTTTTAATTAATAATAGCACATTAATATGTTTATAAACAATTTTGGAGGTGCGCTTCTTTTTTTATTATTTTTATTTTTTATTTTTTTTATTTTTTTACAATAGATTCTATTTAACTCAACTATTTTATAATATTATAACTAATAATAAATAAATATATATATGTATATATACTAAATAAATATAGTAATTTTTTAATAATTTTATTTGTATAAATAATAATAGTAATCATTTAATTACTTTTTAAATTAATAATAATGTCATTTATAATGCATTATTTTATTTTAATTTTTTATTAGTAATAATTATTATTTTATTATTTTATTTGAATTAATAATAGCACATTAATATGTTTATAAACTGGTGCACTTCATTTTACAAAAGATTCTATTTAACTGAACTATTTTAAAAATATTAATAATATTTATATAAAATATAAATAATATTTCTAAAATGTAAAATCTAAATTTACAGCATGAGCTCTTTTCAGACTCTACTCTGCAGTTTCCCAAGCTGGGGTTTGCTAATAATTAAATCATAAAATAAATAAATAATTTTTCACATTAAAATGCATTAAAAATCCTTTAACAGACATCAGAGAACCATGAACATGCGAATGTGTTGTTAAATGATCTTATGATCTCAGGAATGCTTCGAGTTATGTGTTATTATATTGATTGATTATGTGTGTGGTCTACATCGACTCACATCGATGGATCGGTGATTCTGTCTGGAGTCACA
>JAPDDO010000278.1:117500-122500 GCA_027422415.1 Schizothorax lantsangensis
AATTTAAAATATTGTATCAATGCATTCTGTGGCACCTTTAAGTCTGAACTCATGGACATCAGCAGAGACTGGTTTCTTCTTTGTGATGTTTACCAGGTCTTTACTGCAGCTGTCTTCAGTTGTTGTGTGTTTGTGGCTCTTTCTGTCTTTAGTTTAGTTTTCATCGAGTGAAATGCTGCTCAATCGGGTTGAGATCAGGAGATTGACTCGGTCACTGCAGAATATTACACTGTTTTACCTTCACAAACTCCTGGGTTGCTTGTGCTGTATGTTTTGGGTCATTGTTCATTTGTTCTATGAAGCGCCACTGAATCAGCTTTGCTGCATTTGACTGAATCTGAGCAGAGATTATATCTCTATACACTTCAGAATTGATCCGTCTGCTTCTGTCTCATCATCACTAAACACTTCTGTCTTCTGTCTCATCGTCACTAAACACTTCTGTCTTCTGTCTCATCATCACTAAACACTTCTGTCTTCTGTCTCATCGTCACTAAACACTTCTGTCTTCTGTCTCATCGTCACTAAACACTTCTGTCTTCTGTCTCATCGTCACTAAACACTTCTGTCTTCTGTCTCATCGTCACTAAACACTTCTGTCTTCTGTCTCATCGTCACTAAACACTTCTGTCTTCTGTCTCATCATCACTAAACACTTCTGTCTCATCGTCACTAAACACTTCTGTCTTCTGTCTCATCATCACTAAACACTTCTGTCTTCTGTCTCATCGTCACTAAACACTTCTGTCTTCTGTCTCATCATCACTAAACACTTCTGTCTTCTGTCTCATCGTCACTAAACACTTCTGTCACTAAACACTTCTGTCTTCTGTCTTCTGTCTCATCGTCACTAAACACTAAACACTTCTGTCTTCTGTCTCATCATCACTAAACACTTCTGTCTTCTGTCTCATCATCACTAAACACTTCTGTCACTAAACACTTCTGTCTTCTGTCTGTCATCATCACTAAACACTTCTGTCTTCTGTCTCATCGTCACTAAACACTTCTGTCTTCTGTCTCATCGTCACTAAACACTTCTGTCTTCTGTCTCATCGTCACTAAACACTTCTGTCTTCTGTCTCATCGTCAACACTTCTGTCTTCTGTCTCATCATCACTAAACACTTCTGTCTTCTGTCTCATCGTCACTAAACACTTCTGTCTTCTGTCTCATCGTCACTAAACACTTCTGTCTTCTGTCTCATCATCACTAAACACTTCTGTCTTCTGTCTCATCGTCACTAAACAGCAGTAACCCAGAGCCACTGAAGTCATGCAGCTCATGATCACACTGCTCCATGTTTCTCAGATGATGTTGTGTGCTTTGATCATCAGCTGCTCCAAACCTTCTCCAGACTTCTCTCTTCCAGTCATTCTGGTACAGGTTGATCTTAAAGGGATACTCCACCCCAAATTGAAAATTTTGACATTTTTCACTTACCCCCATGTCGTTCTGAACCCGTAAAAGCTTCGTTAGTCTTCAGAACACAATTTAAGATATTTTGGATGAAAACCGGGAGGCTTGTGACTGTCCCATTGACTGCCAAGTAAATTGCACTGTCAAGGTCCATAAAAGTATGAAAAGCATCACCAGAATACTCCATCTGCCATCAGCGGTTCAATCATAATGTTATGAAGCGACGAGAATACTTTTTGTACGGAAATAAAACAAAAATAACGACTTTTCAACAATTAGGCACAGTAACGTCTCCTCTGTGTCTCAGTCTTCTGTATCAGGCTCGACACAGAGATGCGTCGTCTTCGTCGAGTTACGCTCTGATTTGAACACAAACAGCGCACCCTTGTGGCGTGGCTGATACAGAAGAGTGTAGCATTTTGCGTCCAGGGATTAATCTCCAAAATGGCGCTACGCTGGCACAGAGGAGACGTTACGGTGCCTAGTTGTTGAATAAAGTCGTTATTTTTGTTTTATTTCCGTACAAAAAAGTATTCTCGTCTCTTCATAACATTATGATTGAACCGCTGATGGCAGATGGAGTATCCTGGTGATGCTTTTCATACTTTTATGGACCTTGGCAGTCAATGGGACAGTCACAAACCTCCGGGTTTTCATCCAAAATATCTTAAATTGTGTTCTGAAGACTAACGAAGCTTTTACGGGTTTGGAACGACATGGGGGTAAGTGATTAATGACAAATTTTTCATTTTGGGGTGGAGTATCCCTTTAATTTCAGCCGTCCAAATAATGCTTTTCCAGAAGTGCTCTGGTTATTATAGATGTTTTTTGGTAAGGTCTAATCTATCTTGTGGTGAAGCCTCTGGTGAAGTCTTCTCTTGATTGTAGACGCGTCTGTCTCCTGGAGAGTGTTCTTCTCTTGATTGTAGACGCGTCTGTCTCCTGGAGAGTGTTCTTCTCTTGATTGTAGACGCGTCTGTCTCCTGGAGAGTGTTCTTCTCTTGATTGTAGACGCGTCTGTCTCCTGGAGAGTGTCTGTCTCCTCTTCTCTGATTGTAGACGCGTCTGTCTCCTGGAGAGTGTTCTTCTCTTGATTGTAGACGCGTCTGTCTCCTGGAGAGTGTTCTTCTCTTGATTGTAGACGCGTCTGTCTCCTGGAGAGTGTTCTTCTCTTGATTGTAGACGCGTCTGTCTCCTGGAGAGTGTTCTTCTCTTGATTGTAGACTCGTCTGTCTCCTGGAGAGTGTTCTTCTCTTGATTGTAGACTCGTCTGTCTCCTGGAGAGTGTTCTTCTCTTGATTGTAGACGCGTCTGTCTCCTGGAGAGTGTTCTTCTCTTGATTGTAGACGCGTCTGTCTCCTGGAGAGTGTTCTTCTCTTGATTGTAGACGCGTCTGTCTCCTGGAGAGTGTTCTTCTCTTGATTGTAGACGCGTCTGTCTCCTGGAGAGTGTTCTTCTCTTGATTGTAGACGCGTCTGTCTCCTGGAGAGTGTTCTTCTCTTGATTGTAGACGCGTCTGTCTCCTGGAGAGTGTTCTTCTCTTGATTGTAGACGCGTCTGTCTCCTGGAGAGTGTTCTTCTCTTGATTGTAGACGCGTCTGTCTCCTGGAGAGTGTTCTTCTCTTGATTGTAGACGCGTCTGTCTCCTGGAGAGTGTTCTTCTCTTGATTGTAGACGCGTCTGTCTCCTGGAGAGTGTTCTTCTCTTGATTGTAGACGCGTCTGTCTCCTGGAGAGTGTTCTTCTCTTGACTGTAGACGCGTCTGTCTCCTGGAGAGTGTTCTTCTCTTGATTGTAGACGCGTCTGTCTCCTGGAGAGTGTTCTTCTCTTGGCTGGATGTTGTGAAGGGTTTTTCTTCACCATGGAGAGGATCCTCAGATCATCACCACTGTTGTGGACGTCCAGGTCTTTCTATGTTTCTGAGCTCACCGGTGCGTTCTTGGTTTCTCAGAATGGACCAAGCTGTTGATTTGGCTCCTAATGTTCCTGCTCTCTCTCTCTTTGATGGATCTGTGTTGTTTTTGAAGCCTAACAATCGTCTGTTTCTCTTGTATGAAGAGGTCCTTTGACCGCATGATGTGGTTCACAGCAACAGCTTCCAAATGCAATCAACTCCAGGCCTTTTACCTGCTTAATTGATGTAGAAATAACGAAGGAATAGCCATGAAACAGCTTTTGAGTCAATTGTCCAATTACTTATGTTTCCTTGAAAAAAAGGGGGGGGGGGTACATATTAAAGAGAATACCCTCATATTAAAGCTCAGAGTCTGCACTTTAAGCTCATATTCATTATATAACTGTAACTTGAAAATGTTTTGGTCAGCAGCTAAAATAAAACAAATTGTGCCTGTGTCTAAATATATACGGACCTGACTGTACAATGAATATCTAATATAGTGCATATATTTATCAAAATGCTCCTCGAATATCGAGTTCATGGTTTTTAAATTAAAAGCTGTTCTATTGATGTTCTTCAAGCTGTTTTATTGATGTCTTTCTGTGGTTGAATCACTGATTGATTACATGATTCATGATTGATTTTCTGATGTTCATTCATGTTTATTTGCTGCTGTAACTAGTAGTAAAGAGGAAGAGATGATCAGCACACGTTAAACAGCCACAAAACACATTTAATGAGTGAATTTAGTGGTGAAACTGACATAATTTTAAATCTGAGACTTTGTTTCATATCAAAAGTAATAATTGTGATTATTACAGGCACTACAAATACATTTTAGAGGAATCAACTGAAAAAAAACCTGACTAAAATATCAATCTTAGGATTTCAGAATCAGTATCAGCTCATCAAAATGATGGAATCGTGATTGTATAATCAACCCAGCCCTGTTTTTCTGGCGTTGTCTCCTGATGTTCGTCTGTGTCGTGTCTCTCAGCGAGTCGGCGTGCCGCTTCTACAGTCAGCAGATGAAGGGCAAACATCTGGCCATCAAGAAGATGAATGAGATCCAGAGGAACATCGACGGCTGGGAGGGCAAAGACATCGGCCAGTGCTGCAACGAGTTCATCATGGAGGGGACGCTCACGCGGGTCGGAGCCAAACACGAGCGCCACATCTTCCTGTTCGACGGCCTCATGATCTGCTGCAAGTCCAACCACGGCCAGCCGCGTTTACCAGGAGCCAGCGCCGCCGAGTACCGGCTCAAGGAGAAGTTCTTCATGAGGAAGGTGGGCAAGAAATAAAACCATGATTTGTATCAGAATTAGGGCTAATAATCTAATTAATTACATTGTGTCAGTCGTTCTGCATCATGTTCATCAGTGTAAGATTTAATGCATTACTTTTTTCATAATTAATCACACTCGACAGCCCTACACTGTAAAAAAAACAGTAAAATTTACAGTAAAAAACCAGCAGCTGTGATTGCCAAAATTATTTTTATCAACAAAATACATCAAATTTGAAATGTAACACGGGGAGTTCTGGGAATGTCAATTTACGGTTATTCGCTGTAAATTCTTTCACTTCCAGAAACGGTATACTACTGTAAAATTACATGTGGTGTCCAATACAGTTTTTCACTGTATATAGAAGGGGAACTTACCGTTAACCATTTAACAGG
>JAPDDO010000278.1:132500-140000 GCA_027422415.1 Schizothorax lantsangensis
TGTTGCCATGTCCTCGGTTTTCCCGCGGAATTGGGCTACTTTAACACTGTTGCCGCGGGTTGTTTTTCATGTCCGCGGGTTGAAGCGACCCCAATAACGTGATATTTAGCCCCTGGAATGCGAACTTTACCGGGGAACCCCCCTCGAAATGCGATTGGGCTAGTTTTGAGTAGCAATTGGGCGGGTTTTGTTGCGAATACCTGGCAACCCTGAGTCAGCCCCTGAAGCGAGACACATGAAACGCGACAAAACGAGACGAAATAACGTTATAACATTTCGTTTCGTCTCGTTTTGGTCAACGAAAATGAAGAGACATTTTAGCATAGCTTTTATTTTGTAAACCACATTTAGTCTCGTTTTATTCGTCAACGATATTGCATTATACATTTAATTATCGTATTTACGTTGCGTCTCGTCTCGTTTTCGTCACGTGATAAAGGTTCGTTGATGACGATATTTAGTCATAATTTTCGTTGACGAAAGCAACACTACCATTGACTCGCCCTCATTTCAATCCAACCCTTTAGTGGAGATATTTAGCTGAATGTTCATGCTGCTCATTTCCATATAAGCACCACAAATGCACCATTCACCGTTTAAGATTTATGTATTTGAATTGCATATAAAATTTCCATCCATTTGGAACATACAATTTGAACATAAACACCAACTAGCAAAATATGCATACTTAATGTGATGCATATTTATCAGTCATACATGAAGAAAACAGATTTCTGCACTTATTGTATAGTTAATTAACATATTTATCCATTTGATTTTATTTAAATAATTATATTTTCAATGCATTTATATATAAACCTATTTACTTAAACATATAAAACTGGTTATTGTGTATTACAGTAATGCATAATTGAACAGGTCATATTTCTGTAATAGTACTAATAAACTGAATGCGTTTTAAAATATACAGAAACCAGATTTAATATTTATCATCAATAAATCCAGTTTATGTCAATCTCATGCATTTGATCTCATTGAATATTGCTTGTTCCACATATTCATATTTTACCAAGTTTATACGTTTAAACTGAATAAATGTAACTGTTTCCCAATGAACAGATTTTTGCTGATGCTAAGCAATTTAAATAAATGCATTTTGAAAATATGATTATTTAAATGAAATCAAATAGATGCAAATAGTTATTAATAAAAAAAATAATTTAACTGACAAATATGCATCACATTAAGTTTATTAGTTTGCTTATGTTACAGCTGTGTAATCCAAATGCATGAAAAGTTAATATAGTGTTCAGATGCATAAATCTTATATTTAGGGCTAAATATTTTTTTGAGTGTAGTAATAATTGTTTGGCCTTGTTTTAAGTCTTTTAATTTAAAAAAAATAAATTAATACTTTTATTCATCAATGATGCATTAAACTGATCAAGTAACCGTAAATACATTTATAATTTTACATATGCTGCTCATTGAAGTCAAAATGAAGAAATGCACAGGCCTAAACATTAATTTCTGTTTGTTTTGTGTTTGTTTAGTATTTTGTTGTTGTTGTTTTTTCTTTATAAGGGAAAAGGCTGGATTTCCTGTTAGTATTTTTATTTTCTGCTCTGTCTGCTCAGAAAATGGGGCAGTTTAACACAATAGAGTCCAGCTGTGACACACACACACACACACACACACACACACACACACACACACACTTCCCTTCACCTCTGTGGGAACAGGCAGTGAGCGTCGTACCCAAGGTCACCACCTCAGCTCCGTTTCCCATGAGGCCGTTCTTTGCCCTCGTCTCCCAAAACACTGAACCAAACCGCATACTCAAAACACCTCGGCCCTGACTAAAGGAGCATTCGGAGTGATTTTCACTTCATTTTAGTGTCAGTTTCCACACTCTCAGTATTTCTGAAGGAACAGGAAACATGTTACAGTACAATTACAATAGACGTCTACCATCATGAGAGAAGCTTGTATTTGTGTTCTAGCTCTTACATGAGTTATTAAAGGGCACCTATTATGCAAAATCCACTTTTACATGGTGTTTGGACATAAATGTGTGTTGGCAGTGTGTGAACACATCCACCCTACAATAAAAATCCACCCACTCCTCATTTTTTAATCCCCTTTAAACCAAGTCAGTCTCACTAGGCCTGCCGTTTTGACTCTGACCGTCATATTTCGGAGGGCGGGGCCACAGGGGTTGATTGACAGCTCTGCGTTGCTATAGTTTCCGCCCTCAGCGGTTACGCTGTCCTTAATTTTCTCCGCGCTCGAGCAGATGTAATGTCAACAATGTCTCGCAAGCAAACCGGTTGCTCTGTGTTTGGATGTAAGACTGAACTTAATTTTCTCCCAACATCTGAGCTGCTGAGGACGCTGTGGGCGCCGCACTTGTGAGATTAGTTCACGCCGTTCGTAGCGCGAGATTCGTTCGGTAGTCCATTGATCCGCGCCAATGACAGGTCAGCGCGAGCTCTGTAACATCGCGCTGTTTCGTCCCACTTTCAGTGCATTTGACTCCCATATGTACGGCTGAACACCGCTCTGTTATGTTGCTTCTACCAGCTGTTTATTGCTGTAGATATGCAATGCAGAGAGATGTATACGCGACTCCCTCTTCTGGAGACGGGGCGGGAATATGCAGCTCATTTGCATACACTCCAAATCAGCTCGTTTTTAGACACACCCCAAAAATTACATTTTCCAGCTGTTATAATAAATTATCTGTGGGGTATTTTGGCCTGAAACTTCACAGACATATTCTGGGGACACCCAAGACCAATATTACATCTTGTAAAAAGGGGCATAATAGGTGCCCTTTAAGGCAAAACCATAGTTTTTTCATGCACTGGTAATTTTTAGATTTAGGTTGAAAACATCCATATACAGTAGTCAACATTTGAAGTGGATCAAAACCTTTCATCAAAGTTGTCCTAAAACCAAAATGCATTCTTGTCTTAGGGACAACTTTTTTGATCCACTTCAAATGTTGACTACTGTATTGGTGTCTGTAGTCTTCAATTACAATACAATACATTTTAAAGGCCTTTTCCTCAAAAAGTTTTTTCTCCACTTCAGCAGCACTTACAGACACCAAACTTTACAGTTTTATTCCTCTCTATATTCTGAAGGTTTTTACTGAGGGGTTTGTGAATATATATTTTTCCTGAGTTTCTTATAATATTTTAGTCCTAAAACATGGTGTAAATGTATATGTTTTCTGTCTATTGACAGTTTTTTTCTGATTTATGAAGTGATAAAAAGAGAAATCCAAAATCCCCTCAGTAACAACCTTCAGAATATAGAGAGGAATAAAACTGTAAGGTTTGGTGTATGTAAGTGTTGCTGAAGTGGAGAAAAAACTCTTTAAAGATATGGATTGAGATTGAAATCTACAGACGCAAATAGATAAACTGTAATAAGACGAGACACTACAAACAAAACCAGTGTTTTGTCAATGGTCAATTTTGTGATTTTGTCTATTTTGCTTCCATAACTTGTCTACTTTCAGACTAGTGCACAGACAAACATCCAAAATACACATTTAAGTGTTTATTTTATTACACTTTATCAGTTTGCGTCTGTAAATTTCAATCTCAATCCATATCTTTAAAGAGTTTTTTCTCCACTTCAGCAGCACTTACAGACACCAAACTTTACAGTTTTATTCCTCTCTATATTCTGAAGGTTTTTACTGAGGGGTTTGTGAATATATATTATTTCTGAGTTTTTTTATAATATTTTAGTCCTAAAACATGGTGTAAATGTATATGTTTTCTGTCTATTGACAGTTTTTTCTGATTTATGGAGTGATAAAAAGAGAAATCCAAAATCCCCTCAGTAACAACCTTCAGAATATAGAGAGGAATAAAACTGTAAAGTTTGGTGTATGTAAGTGTTGCTGAAGTGGAGAAAAAACTCTTTAAAGATATAGATTTGAATAGAAATCTACAGACGCAAATAGATAAACTGTAATAAGACGAGACACTAGAAACAAAACCAGTGTTTTGTCAATGGTCAATTTTGTGATTTTGTCTATTTTGCTTCCATAACTTGTCTACTTTCAGACTAGTGGACAGACAAACATCCAAAATACACATTTAAGTGTTTATTTTATTGCACTTTATCTGTTTGCGTATGTGCGTATGTAAATTTCAATCTCAATCCACATCTTTAAAGAGTTTTTTCTCCACTTCAGCAGCACTTACAGACACCAAACTTTACAGTTTTATTCCTCTCTATATTCTGAAGGTATCTACTGAGGGGATTGTTGATATATCATTTTCCTGAGTTTTTATAACATTTCATTTAACATGTTGAAAATGTATGTTTCGTCTAGCTGGTCACAGTATTTTCTGATTTATGGAGTGATAAAAAGAGAAATCAGTAAAAACCTTTAACTCTAATATGTCAACAAAATCAAACAAGAATTTTGAACCTGGCTTTATACAATTTTTAGATTTATTTTATGGAAATGTATGCAAATTATGGCATATAATACATAACTTTAGGGAACTTATAATATAAAACAATTAGTGCTGTCAAACGATTAATCACATCCAAAATAAAAGTTTTTGTTTACATAATATATGTATGTGTACTGTGTATATTTATTATGTATATATAAATACACACACATGCATGTATACAAGTTATTTTTATATATTAAATATATTAATTTATAATGTAAATTACTTGAATATAAATATAGACGTAAAAACATGTAAATATTTTCTATATATATATATATACTGTATGTGTGTACTTATATATACATAATAAATATACACAGAACACATATATTATGCAAACAAAAACTTTTATTTTGGATGCGATTAATCGTTTGACAGCACTAAAAACAATAGTCCTAATGTACTGTGATTAATACACCATATTCTCATAAGTGTTCTCATATCATAAGTGTCTTGCTTTAAGTATTGAATATGTATTAATTGCATTAGTGTCTAAATCATCATTTTGAGGTGGAACTACTGTTCTAAGTGTTTTAGACTTAGCGGTTTTACACAGAATCATGAATGTAACTGTGAACTTTGACCTTCTGTAGGGCGGTTCAGCCGTCAGAGCTGGTGGGCAGCGTTTGGACTAAAGAAGATAAAGAGATCAATTCCCCGAACCTGCTGCGAATGATCCGCCACACCACCAACCTCACGCTGTGGTTCGAGAAGTACGCTCTCGTGTGTTTAATTCAGAGCCGTATCACTCACATATGTGTCTCTGGAGCACAAAAGCAGTCATAAGTCGCTGGGTATATTTGTAGCAATAGCCAACAATACATTGTATGGGTCAAAATTTTCCATTTTTCTTTTATGCCAAAAATCATTAGGATATTAAGTAAAAATCATGTTCCATGAAGATATTTAGTAAATTTCCTACCGTAAATATATCAAAACTTAATTTTTGATTAGTAATATGCATTGCTAAGAACTTCATTTGAACAACTTTAAAGGTGATTTTCTCAATATTTAGATTTTTTTGCACCCTCAGATTCCAGATTTACAAATAGTTGTATCTCAGCCAAACATTGTCCTTTCATAACAAACCATACATCAATGGAAAGCTATTTATTCAGCTTTCAGATGATGCATACATCTTGATTTCGAAAAATTGACCCTTATGACTGGTTTTGTGGTTCAGGGTCATATACGTGTTGGTTTCTAAAGCTTGCTCGTGTTTCTCAGGTGCATCGTAGAAACGGAGAACGTAGAGGAGCGTGTGGCCATCATATCGCGCATCATCGAGATCCTGCAGGTCTTTCAGGAGCTCAATAACTTCAACGGCGTTCTGGAGGTGGTGAGCGCCATGAACTCATCGCCCGTCTACAGACTCGACCACACCTTCGAGGTGAGGCGTTCACATGAGCTCTGCATGTGTTTAACTAGTACTGTTGGAGTAGTTGCTCTTCACTAGTACTAGAGCTATCACAGTTTATTTGTGTGATTTTATTTTAGCAAATCCCGAGCAGACAGAGGAAGATTCTGGAGGAAGCTCATGAACTCAGTGAAGATCATTATAAGAAATATCTGGCTAAACTCAGGTCCATCAACCCCCCCTGTGTGCCCTTCTTTGGTACGTCCTTATTCTTTCTAAAGAAGCTTTGAAGTTTTTGCCATGGAATTTAAAAAAAAGGTAATTGCAACATTTTATCTCACAAATCAGAAGTTTCTTCTCAAAATTGTGAGGGAAAAAAAATCTGATTTCTGAGTTTTTATCACGCAATTCTGACTTTTTTCTCTCTGAATTCTGAGTTTATATTTCACAAGATGGACTTCTTTTTTTTTTCTTCAAAATAAATTTCTAAGTTTATATCTCTCAATTCTGTTCATATCTTGCAATTCTGACTTTTTCCTCAAAATTGTGAATTTATATTGCAATTCTGTTTTTATCTAGTAATTCTAAGCTTGCATCTCACAATTGTTTTTATTTCGCAATTCTCATTTATTCTGAAAATTATGAATTTTTATCTGACAATTTTGTTTATATCTCATAATTCTGACTTTTTCTCCTCAAAATTCAGTCTTTTTTTAAAAAGTAATTGTGACTTTATCTTACAATTCAGACTTAAACATTTTTTTCCCTAAGTTTAAGTCTCTCAATTTTGTTTATATCTTGCTATTCTGACTTTTTTCCTCAAAATTGAGAATTTCTCACAATTCTGTTTATATCTCATAATTCTGACTTTTTTCCTCAAAATTGAGAATTTCTCACAATTCTGTTTATATCTCATAATTCTAAGCTTGCATCTCACAATTGTTTTTATTTCACAACTCTCACTTATTCTGAAAATTATGAATTTTTATTAGGGGTGTAACGATACGCGTATCGTGTATCGAACGGTTCATGGGCGGTTCCAAATGGAAGTGATCATCCCTATCCCCTTGAGTGGGGACTTTGTAGTGAACAGGGCACGTGCGTGTCGTTATTTAGTCGTTTGGAATGCACTTGGTGAAGGGAGCGATCTAATGTCCTCATTATCTTCAGCTGGGATGTTCCCGTGACAACACAGCACGGTGTCAGTCAGCAGATTCACTGACGGACACCAGCATACAAAATATATACATTTTAAAAAGTTTTATATATATTATTTTTTATATATTATATAGCATATAAAAGACATTTGACATTTAAACAGCGAATCTGCTGACTGACACCGTGCTGTGTTGTCACGGGAACATCCCAGCCGAAGATAATGAGGAAATTAGATCGCTCCCTTCACCAAGTGCATTCCAAACGACTAAATAACGACACGCACGTGCCCTGTTCACTACAAAGTCCCCACTCAAGGGGATAGGGATGATCACTTCCATTTGGAACCGCCCATGAACCGTTCGATACACGATACGCGTATCGTTACACCCCTAATTTTTATCTGACAATTTTGTTTATATCTCACAATTCTGACTTTTTCTCCTCAAAATTCAGTCTTTTTTTAAAAAGTAATTGTCCTAATTTGTAACATATAAACTCAGATTTGCGAGAAACAAAGTCTGAATCGTGAGATAA
>JAPDDO010000278.1:152500-182500 GCA_027422415.1 Schizothorax lantsangensis
GAGAATGGGAATAATGTTAGTGTTTAGTCACCCTCAAGCTGTTCCAAACCTGTATGAGTTTCTCTCTGCTGCTGAACACAAAAAATGATATTTTGAAGAGTGTTGGTAACCGGACAGCTGACGGCACCCATAGACTTACATAGTATTTTTTGCACATATAATAAAAATCAGTGGGAACCAAAATTACCAACATTCTTCAAAATAATTAGAAGACACTTAGAAGAACCCAAAAAATATATTTTGTAGAATGTTAGTAACCAAAAAGCTGACGGCACCCATAGACTTCCATAGTATTTTTTGCCCATATAATAAAATCAGTGGGAACCAAAATTACCAACATTCTTCAAAATAATTAGAAGACACCTAGAAGAACCCAAAAAATATACCAATTCTTCAGTAATAATTAGAAGAAAAAGAAGAACCCAAAAAATATATTTTGTAGAATGTTAGTAACCAAAAAGCTGACGGCACCCATAGACTTACATAGTATTTTTTGCCCATATAATGAAAATCTATGGGAACCGAAATTGTTACCAACATTATTCAAAATAATTAGAAGACACCTAGAAGAACCCAAAAAATATATTTTGTGGAATGTTGGTAACCAAACAGCTGACGGCACCCATAGACTTCTTTGCCCATGTAATAGAAGTCAATGGGAATCAAAACGGTCCGGTTACCAACATTCTTTAAAATATTTAAAAGGACACAAAAGAAGATATTAGTGCTGGAAAACAATTAATTGTGATTAATCGCATCCAAAATAAAAGTTTTTGTTTACATAATATATGTGTGAGTACTGTGTATTTTTATTATGTATATATAAATACACACACATGCACATATATATTTAAGAAAAATGTTATGTTTATATATTACATATATATAAATATATACATGTAAATACATGTACTGTAAATATGTTTGTGTATTTATATATACATAATAAATATACACAGTACTCACATATATATTATGTAAACAAAAACTTTTATTTTGGATGCGATTAATCGTTGCCCAGCATTAGAAGATAATTTGAGAAATGTGAGTAAATGATGGTACCCATAGACTTCCATAGTATTTTTGGTCCATATAATGGAAGTCAATGGGAACCAAAATTGTTTTGTTACCAACATTCTTCAAAATAATTAGAAGACCCCCAAAAAATATAATTTTTAGAATGCTGGTAACTAAAGAGTTTCGGTTCCCATTCACCTCCATTATATATATTTTTTCCATACTATTGAAGTCAATGGGTACCGTCAACTGTTTGGTTGACATCTTACAAAACATCTCTTTTTTTGTGTTCTTCAAGGTGTCTTCTAAATATTTTGAAGAATCTGGGTAAACAAACAGTTGGTATTTTTTTCCATACTATTGAAGTCAATGGGTACCGTCAACTGTTTGGTTGACATCTTACAAAACATCTCTTTTTTTTGTGTTCTTCAAGGTGTCTTCTAAATATTTTGAAGAATCTGGGTAAACAAACAGTTAGTACCATTGTATTTTTTTCCATACTATTGAAGTCAATGGGTACCGTCAACTGTTTGGTTGACATCTTACAAAACATCTCTTTTTTTTGTGTTCTTCAAGGTGTCTTCTAAATATTTTGAAGAATCTGGGTAAACAAACAGTTAGTACCATTGTATTTTTTTCCATACTATTGAAGTCAATGGGTACCGTCAACTGTTTGGTTGACATCTTACAAAACATCTCTTTTTTTGTGTTCTTCAAGGTGTCTTCTAAATATTTTCTAAATATTTTGAAGAATCTGGGTAAACAAACAGTTATTTTTTTCCATACTATTGAAGTACCATTGTATTTTTTTTTTTTTTGGTGTTCCATACTATTGAAGTCAATGGGTACCGTCAACTGTTTGGTTGACATCTTACAAAACATCTCTTTTTTTGTGTTCTTCAAGGTGTCTTCTAAATATTTTGAAGAATGAAGAATCTGGGTACCGTCAACTGTTTGGTTGAATCTTACAAAACATCTCTTTTTTTGTGTTCTTCAAGGTGTCTTCTAAATTTTTGAAGAATTGGGTAAACAAACATTGGTATTTTTTTCTATTGAAGTCAATGGGTACCGTCAACTGTTTGGTTGACATCTTACAAAACATCTCTTTTTTTGTGTTCTTCAAGGTGTCTTCTAAATATTTTGAAGAATCTGGGTAAACAAACAGTTGGTATTTTTTTCCATACTATTGAAGTCAATGGGTACCGTCAAAGGTTTGGTTGCCAACGGTCTTAAAAACATCTGTTTTTGTGTTCAACAGAAGAAAGAAACTCATACAGCTTTGTAACATCTTGAGGAGAGTAAATGATGGCAGAATTGTAATTTTGGGTGAACTGTCTCTTTAAAATCGACGATTGTGTTTCCATAAAGTGCGTTTGGGAACTCTCTCTAGTTTTTTGTCTAGCTGTTTTGTCTCATGTTCGTTTCATTTCACGGCTTGGTTGGTTTTCCTCAGTCGTCGTCTGATTCTCCTCCTGAACACAGACTGAGACACACACCCCTGCTGGATGACAGACTAAACAGCAGCTCTTCTGCTGATGGAGAGCGTTCTCTGGATTATCTGGTGTTCTAGACTCACTCGAGAGCCAGTAGACTGAAGAGAGTTTAAGGTACCCTCACACCAAAGAGGTACTGGAGAAACCTGATTGTCCTTTTATTTTCTCAATCACTTCTTGTTTTGCCAATAAGTATGTAAAGATGAATCGATCGCCTTCTTAAAACAAGGGAATAAAAGTGTTTCTACCAATGTATGCCAAACGCTAGCCGCGAGACGTCTCTCTTCACGTTATACAGCACAGATGATTTCACAATAATCAATGATTCTGCTGAATTCAGTTCAGTGTGGATTCAGATCATGTGACCCAACACTGTTGGTTATAGCAAAAACAGCCTTAAAATCAAACACTGGCATGAATATTATGAACTGCTCAATAATGAATGAATATGAAATCTGATTGATTGTTGAATTGTGATTGTTGAATTGTGATGTTTTAATGCTCTCTCGATGCAGATCTCGTGGAACTAGGCAGTCAAAAAATATACAAGATTTGTGAAAAATATGCATTACAATATTGTGTTATTCTATGGAAAAGTAACTAATTGAGTTACATCGACTATCACTCTATATAGACTACTACAATCACATACAATAATCATTTCTCTTATAACAATATACACTGATAAACTGAACATTGACTTCAATGCTTTCTATTGAACTGCATCTCAAATCTACAAACTCATCATAAAGCACAATGTTTCATCTAACATGTATTTTGAGCTGCAGCTCGTCATATTAATGAAGTGTTTCACTAGTTAGCAGTAAACCTGAATATGACAGTGTCGTGTAAACATGACTGAAGACGAGAAAAGACGAACCGATTCAATTGAGTGAGTCATTTACGCAGGAACCGCTCCGATTGATTCAAACTCGTGACTTCGATGATTCAGTTGAAGTGATTCACTACAAAACCAGATCAAAAGAATCATTCATTTTCCAATTTCGACATCAGTTGTAATGATTTTAAAAAGCACGTATAGTGATGCTGAAACAGAGCTTTTAGAAACTCCGAATCAGTTAAACCATTGCCTCGCAAAATGATTCACTGATTCAAAGCTCTCCATCCTGATCTGAAATGATGGTTTGCGAATCATTATTCAGATCGGGACTTCATAGAGGGTTTGTGAATCATTTGATTCAGATCGGGACTTCAGAGAGGGTTTGTGAATCATTTGATTCAGATCGGGACTTCAGAGAGGGTTTGTGAATCATTTGATTCAGATCAGGACTTCAGAGAGGGTTTGTGAATCATTTGATTCAGATTGGAGCTTCAGAGAGGGTTTGTGAATCATTTGATTCAGATCGGAGCTTCAGAGAGGGTTTGTGAATCATTTGATTCAGATCGGAGCTTCAGGAGGGTTTGTGAATCTTTGATTCAGATCGAGCTTCAGAGAGGGTTTGTGAATCATTTGATTCAGATCAGAACTTCAGAGAGGGTTTGTGAATCATTTGATTCAGATCGGAGCTTCAGAGAGGGTTTGTGAATCATTTGATTCAGATCGGAGCTTCAGAGAGGGTTTGTGAATCATTTGATTCAGATCGGAGCTTCAGAGAGGGTTTGTGAATCATTTGATTCAGATCGGGACTTCAGAGAGGGTTTGTGAATCATTTGATTCAGATCGGGACTTCAGAGAGGGTTTGTGAATCATTTGATTCAGATCGGGACTTCAGAGAGGGTTTGTGAATCATTTGATTCAGATCGGGACTTCAGAGAGGGTTTGTGAATCATTTGATTCAGATCGGGACTTCAGAGAGGGTTTGTGAATCATTTGAATCAGATCGGAGCTTCAGAGAGGGTTTGTGAATCATTTGATTCAGATCGGACTTCAGAGAGGGTTTGTGAATCATTTGATTCAGATCGGGAGCTTCAGAGAGGGTTTGTGAATCATTTGATTCAGATCGGGACTTCAGAGAGGGTTTGTGAATCATTTGATTCAGATCGGAGCTTCAGAGAGGGTTTGTGAATCATTTGATTCAGATCGGACTTCAGAGAGGGTTTGTGAATCATTTGATTCAGATTGGAGCTTCAGAGAGGGTTTGTGAATCATTTGATTCAGATTGGAGCTTCAGAGAGGGTTTGTGAATCATTTGATTCAGATCGGGACTTCAGAGAGGGTTTGTGAATCATTTGATTCAGATCGGGACTTCAGAGAGGGTTTGTGAATCATTTGATTCAGATTGGAGCTTCAGAGAGGGTTTGTGAATCATTTGATTCAGATTGGAGCTTCAGAGAGGGTTTGTGAATCATTTGATTCAGATTGGAGCTTCAGAGAGGGTTTGTGAATCATTTGATTCAGATCAGAACTTCAGAGAGGGTTTGTGAATCATTTGATTCAGATTGGAGCTTCAGAGAGGGTTTGTGAATCATTTGATTCAGATCGGGACTTCAGAGAGGGTTTGTGAATCATTTGATTCAGATCGGGACTTCAGGGAATCAAATGATTTGTGAACCATCATTTCTGATTTCATTTTTTATATTATTAAACAGCATAAAACATCAAACTATTAAGGCAGCACAGTTATAAAAACAAAGAAAAAGAAAGAATACACAAATACAAATCCCTTAAGAGAATTAACCATGGTTTTACTATGGTAAACGTGTAGTAACCATGTTTTTTTGTTTGTTTTGTTTTGTATAACCACAGTTTTACTACAATATCATGGTTAAACTACGGTTAGTGTAGCAAAAGCATGGTTAATTAGTGGTTTAACTCTAGTAAGCGTGTTTTGTTCATCTTAAGAGGACACAGAGATGTAGTTTCACTGCTTTAACTCTGGATAGTCTCCATCTAGATCAACTCTGAAGAAAGAAAAGAGAGGTTTAGAGCAGATTTCTGTCAAATTTAGCTATCAGGAGACACATATTAAGTTATATCTTCCTATATTCTCTGATGATTCAGTTCAATGATTCATCGAATCTCTCTTGGTGACGTGACAAAGGATCTCATTATAATATCACCGCCCCTTAATCTGTAAGTTTCCACCCGCTGCGCCGTCATCTTGATTTCACAAGCACAACGGTGTACTAGTTCTAATACCATGGTGAAAGATTGAGTAAAACATGCTAACTGTTGTGTGTTTGTCTGCACTGAACACTGTTTAGAGTCTCAGAGGAGACGACAGAGCAGTGCATTTACTGATTTATATACTGTATGCTGCTGACACACAGATCTAATATAATCATGCAGTTTATTTCCCAGCTGTTTACCTTCAGACTGTTTTTGTAACTCGTGTTTTTAACGTAAACTTGTGTGAATGAGACCTTAGTTTACTCACATGCTGTGACAGCCGCTTTCTGTCCGTGTGCGCTCAGAAAACCATCAGAAGATTAAACTAATATGGTTTAAAACGCACGATAAACATGATAATCAGAACCAAAACATGTTTTTAGCAGCTGTAATGGAGCAGCTCTATTCTTGAAAAGGGGGCGGGGAGAGCAGCAGCTCATTTGCATTTAAAGAAACAGGCACGGAAATCAGAGTGTTTCTACTTCAACTAAAAATAGGCATTTTCAAAATGATTTAATAAATGATCTGTGGTGTATTTTGAGCTGAAAGTTCACAGACACCTTCTGGGGACACCTGACTCGTATTACATATTGTAAAAAGGGGCATAATATGTCTCCTTTAAATAAATCTGATCAAAATGTATGAAACAAGTGAATGAATCTTCCTCAGAAGAGACAAAGCAGCAGCTCACTTCAGACTCATATTATAATTACATACATGAGCTTTTAGTGAAATTTGGATGAACTCATCTGTTGTTTGAGGTCTTCATATTTAAGGAGAGAACTATAGTTATCAAAGTCAGACATCACTTATGATTTTCAAGGGTGTAGAGTTTAATATAAACGCTGTGACATGATCCGATCGATATCAGACACTACTGAATTATCTCTAGCAATAATTTTGATCATACAATTAAATGTCTGCTGTTATGTCCCCACCTCGCACTGCATATTTAATTGTATTTCATGCACTTAATAGATTACATTACAGTTTTTATGCACGAAACTGCATTGCGTTCTGACGTGGAGTGCTTTGAAAAAGTGATTCATTTTGCACAGCAAATGATTCAGTTTCAAAAAGATTCATTTCTCTCCATAGTCTTGGTTTATGCATTCATTAGGAAACATTTATTATAACATGCAATGATTTACAATGTTACATGAATCAAGAGCTCAAAATATTCAGACGAGAGCTTATGAATATCATTGACTTGGTAACACAGAAGCGATGTTTGATGGGAAAACTGTGCTGTAACACCTGAACAGATGTGCTGGGATCTTCTCATCGGGCTGAATGAAGCTTCACTGGCTCGTCTCGGGCAGCGGGGTCAGTTCTGCTCCGGGGTTGCTCTCCACTAGACTCTGAATCCGTGCCAGGATGATCTCGTTGGAGCTGCTGCAGTCTCCGGGTCTGTAGGGGGCGCTGATGGTCAGAGCGTTCGCCACACGCAGAACCTCCCCGTCTTCTGTCACCGGGACTCGGTTCTTCTCCAGCCACAGACGCAGACTCTCCCGCCGGGACTTCAGCTCGTCCACGCTGAGAATCTGTGCTCGGTCCGGCATGAAGACGCTCTCCATCTGACGCTCCGTTTCCTCCGTTCCTCTCCTGAGGATCTGGACATCGGTCACCGCGTGACCCAGAATCACCCTCACCGACGGACGCTCGTTCTCCTGGACGCTCACCAGCACCACACTGCAGTCAACACAAGAACAGAACAAGAGATCATTCACCTAATGATTCAAAACACCAATGATTCACTGAACAACTGATAATGATTCAAAACACCAATGATTCAAAACACCAGTGATTCACTGAACAATTGATAATGATTCATCTAATGATTCAAAACACCAATGATTCAAAACACCAGTGATTCACTGAACAATTGATAATGATTCATCTAATGATTCAAAACAAATGATTCACTGAACAACTGATCATGATTCACCTAATGATTCAAAACACCAGTGATTCACTGAACAATTGATAATGATTCACCTAATGATTCAAAACAAATGATTCACTGAACAATTGATAATAATTCAAAACACCAGTGATTCACTGAACAATTGATTGTGATTCACCTAATGATTCAAAACACAAATGATTCACTGAACAACTGATAATGATTCACCTAATGATTCAAAACACCAATGATTCACTGAACAACTGATAATGATTCAAAACAAATGATTCACTGAACAATTGATAATGATTCAAAACATAATGATTCAAAACACAAATGATTCACTGAACAATTGATAATGATTCAAAACACAAATGATTCACTGAACAACTGATAATGATTCAAAACGCTAATGATTCACTGAACAATTGATAATGATTCACCTAATGATTCAAAACACCAGTGATTCACTGAACAATTGATAATGATTCACCTAATGATTCAAAACAAATGATTCACTGAACAATTGATAATGATTCAAAACACCAGTGATTCACTGAACAATTGATAATGATTCACCTAATGATTCAAAACACCAATGATTCACCTAATGATTCAAAACACCAATGATTCACTGAACAACTGATAATGATTCAAAACGCTAATGATTCACTGAACAATTGATAATGATTCACCTAATGATTCAAAACACCAGTGATTCACTGAACAATTGATAATGATTCACCTAATGATTCAAAACAAATGATTCACTGAACAATTGATAATGATTCAAAACACCAGTGATTCACTGAACAATTGATAATGATTCACCTAATGATTCAAAACACAAATGATTCACTGAACAATTGATAATGATTCAAAACGCAAATAATTCACTGAACAATTGAAAATGATTCAAAACGCAAATGATTCACTGAACAATTGAAAATGATTCAAAACGCAAATGATTCATCTCATGATTCAAATGGAAAATTATTCAGCTGATGATTAATAATAATTAAAAATCCTAACGATTTTAAACACAAATGATTCACCTCATGATTCATAATTGTTCCTAACGCAATTCACTTAATGATTCATTTTACTCAAAAATGCATTTACATATTCAAATGAAATCTAATATTAATAAATACTTTAATATTTATATTAATGACTGTTTTAAATTAAGTTGCAAATATAGATAATTTATTATCATTTATAAACCATTAACCTTCATGATAAAAAAGTTAAGCCAATTGCAGCACGATTCATGATTCAAAATGCAAATGATTCATCTCATGATTCATAAATGCAAATAAATCTCATAATTCATAATGATTCAAAACACAAATGATTCAACTCATGATTCAAAAAGCAAATTATTCATCTCATGATTAATAATGATTACAAATTCAAACTGTTCACCAAATGATTCACCGATTCATTTGACTCAAAGTAGAAGCCCCTTACCCTAAAATGTACTTACATATTTTAAAAAAGTAATAATAAATACTTAAATACTTCTATTAATGACTGTTTTAAAGTAAGTTGCAAATATAGATAATATATTATAATTTATAAACCATTAACTTCATGATGAAAAGTTAACGATTCATAATGATTCAAAATGCAAATGATTCACCTTATAATTCATAATGATTCAAAACGCAAAAGATTAATCTCATGATCCATATAGATTCAAAATGCAAATAATTCTCATAATTATTCAAAACGCAAATTATTCACCTCATGATTAATAATGATGATTACAAATCCAAACGGTTCACCTCAAGATTCAAACCCAAATGATTCACCGATTCATTTGAGTCAAAGTAGAAGCCCCTTCCCTTAAAAATGCATTTTTCAGTCAGAGAACATAATAAAATGAGCCCAAACTAAGCAGAAGATCGTGTTCAGATCCTTCGGTTGCATCACTGTTGTTGTATATGTAACTGAGGTTATGTTTTATGATGTTTACCTGGCAGAGACGGGGTCCACCGTGAACACGCGTCCCTCAAAGCGCTGCTGATCTCCAGTCGTTACACAAACCTCATGATTAACGACCTCGTGCCAGAGCTGAGGACTCCTGGAGCTCCACTGCAGCATCGTGGAGACAAACCCGATCACTTAATCACCGATAATCGATCAGCGACTTCATCATCTTCACTGAAAACTTCTCCTCAGGAAACCGACGCAGCGAACGCTGGACGCGCGTGACGTCACATCGCTCGTGTGATCGGTTGCTTGGGTCACAGAGTTTTCTTTTTTAATATATAGATATTTTTATAGAACATATAGAGAGTATACGGGACACACACAACACAAAATAAGCATAATAGCGGAAATAAAATGATTTAGAATAAGCGCGCAGTCAGATGTCGTAACGCTAGCATTATGGGTAATGTAGTTTTGAGTCATGCGCACTGATAGTTTGGTATGGGGAAGTCCAAAATCAGATAAAAATGGCACAGTGGTGGAAGAATATATGGAAGACAATTTATTGGTATGCTTAAATGATGGTAGTGGGACAAGGTTTGACGTTAGGAAACAAATAAAATCATGCGTAGATCTAACAGTAGTTTCAGCATCTATAGCAGTGAAATGTCACTGGGAGGTGCTAGAGCAGTCTTCAGTTGGGAGTGACCATTTTCCAATATTTTGCACGGTAGGATTAGAAATGCAAAGGAGTATGATGATAAAACAACATAGATGGAAATTTGAGAAAGCTGATTGGGAGAAGTATAATAAAATATGTGAGTTAGAATTAATGAGTTATAGTACAGAGGATGATATTGATAAATGTACAGAGAAATGAAGTTTGATTTTGGTCAAAGCGGCAGAAGAAAGTATACCAAAAGTAGAAGGAAATAGGAGGAAGACAGCTGTTCCGTGGTGGAATGATGAATGCAGTAATTCAATTAAAAACAGAAATAAAGCATTTAAAATGCTGAAAAGAACATTGACATCAGAAGCAGTAATAGAATATCAGAGGGAGAGAGCAAAGGCTAGAAGGACAATTAAGCATGCAAAAAAGAAATACTGGAGAGATTATTGTGATTCCATAGGGAAGGAAACTGAATTAGGAGAGGTATGGAATATGTTAAAGAAGATGATTGGAATATATAAAACCAGAAATATGCCAGTGATCTCAGGAGAAGGAAAGACAGCTATTACAGAAAAGGACAAGGCAGAATTATTAGTTAAAACCTTTCAGAAAGCACATAGTAAAGAAAATCTCGATGAGAATTATAGAATGAAAAGACAGGTAATTTTGAATCAACATCAAGATATATATACTAAAAGACCTGATGGAAAAGGAGCATTAGATGCTGACTTTGAAATATGGGAACTTAAAAGGGTATTATACAGGATAAAACGAACAGCACCTGGACAAGATGGAATTTGTTACATTATGCTCAAATACGCAAATGATAGAATTCTTAAAGTAGTATTGGACTTATATAATAAGATATGGGTAGAAGGAAGAATGCCAAGGGCATGGAAACATGCAATAATAATTCCAATAGCTAAACCAGGGAAAGATGCATCGATAGCAGGGAATTACAGGCCAATTGCGCTTACATCAAATTTATGTAAGTTGATGGAAAAAATAATTGTAAATAGATTAAATTATGTACTTGAGAGTAAGGGAGCGTTGGCACCTAATCAATATGGTTTTAGGAAAGGCCGATCAACATTAGATGCATTAGTAAAGCTGGAAACAGATGTAAAGAAAGCTATAGCAGTTAAAGAGGGATTAGTGGCAGTTTACTTTGATATGGAAAAGGCATATGATATGTTATGGAAAGAGGGATTACTAATTAAAATGAAGAGAATTGGAATAGAAGGAAGAATGTTTAATTGGGTTTTAAGTTTTTTATTTGACAGAACAATTCAAGTTCAAGTGGGTAGTGAAGTATCTCAAACTCTAAGTGTGGAAAATGGAACGCCTCAGGGAAGTGTGATTAGTCCTATATTATTTAATATTATGATTAACGATATTTTTGGAAAAGTGGCTCCGGGAATTAGCACTGGCTTCTATGCAGATGATGGAATAATGTGGAAAAGAGGAAGGAATATATCTTTTAATATGGATAAAATTCAAGAAGCTATAGAAGTAGTTGGAAAATGGTCATTAGAATGGGGATTCAGATTCTCAATATCTAAAACATGTTACCAGATATTTACAAGAAAGAAAATTAAAGAGAATAAAATGCTAACATTATATGGGTCTTCTTTAGAGAAAGTGTCAAAATTTAAGTATCTAGGAGTGTGGTTTGATGACAAATTAATCTGGAAGGAACGTATAGATTATATATTAAAGAAATGTGGAAAAGTTTTAAATTTAATGAGAGCAGTAGCAGGACAAGATTGGGGTGCTGACAAACAGTCATTAAAGGGCATTTATATTGTCTTATGCGAACAACATTAGATTATGGATGCATTGTTTATGAGTCAGCATCGTCAACTTTGTTAAAGAAACTAGATGTTATGCAAGCTAAGGCATTAAGACTCATTTTAGGAGCAGTTAAAACCACACCCATTGCAGCATTGCAAGTAGAAACATCAGAAATGCCATTATTTATAAGAAGACAAAAACTGGCTATGGCATACTGGATAAATTTACAGGGACAAAGAGATAATCATCCTGTAAGGGAAGTCCTGAATGATTGCTGGGAAATTTTAAATGCAACAGGTAAAGGCTTTGCATGGAAAATAAAGGGGTGGGTTAATGAAGATGGTCTAGACTCAAAATCATTTGCACCAATTGTAGTAATATCCACCTTGGATACTAGCTCAACCTGAAATAGACACAAAATGACACGAGAACGGAAGGGAAATGGTTGAAGCTGTTAGTATAAATACATATGTAAATGAGTATATAAAAAATTCACACTACTCATTTCTTCAAATATATACAGATGGTTGAAAGTGTATAGATTCTGGAAGGACAGGGATTGCATTCTATGTTCCAGAGTTTAAGGTGAGGAAGGCTGGAAGGATAACAGATGGTACATCAGTATATACAGCTGAGATGACAGCAATTCTAATGGCACTAGAGTGGGTTTATGAAGTTAGACCTGATAAAGTAATAATATGCTCTGATTCATTGGCAGTCCTTGGGAGTTTACACTCATTGGAAACAAATAGAACTGATATTTTAACAGAAATCATGATCAGGTTATACAGTTTACGACAGGTGGGAATAATAATTCGATTTATGTGGGTTCCAGCACACAGCAGACAAAATAGCCAAAGAATCATTAAAAATGAAAGAACCAAATATAAACATTTCACTCAGTAGATCAGAAGGAAAACATTATATTTTAGAAACGTGCAATAAGAAATGGCAGACAGTTTGGAACTCATGTCATACAGGTCGGCACTATTACAAGGTCCAAAAAATTATAAAGAAAGTCAAAATAATTCACAACTTAAGTAGAAGAGAACAAGTTATTTTCACACGTTTAAGAACAGGACATTCAAATCTAAATCATAATTTACACATTATAGGGAAGCATAACACAGGTTTATGTGATGTCTGTTTAATAGAGGAGACTGTAGAACATGTTTTGAAGAAATGTAAGGCTTATAATAAAGAAAGGAGGATTCTTAAGGAAGAATTACAAACAGTAGGGTGCCAGGAATTCACTATAACCAGCATATTAAATGATGGTCCTAATTCAGGAAAACAAATAAAGGCAGTTATCAGATTTATTAAGAATAGTGGGTTATATAATAGGATATAGGAGTATTTAGTTCATTCTTTTCACACTCCATCACAGTAGGTGGCGGTATGCACCTTTGACGTTGGTTCGCAACCCGCCATAAAACCAAAAGAAGAAGAAGAAGAAGAAGAAGAAGAAGAAGTCATGCGCACTGGCGCGAAATCGTTTGACAGGCGGTTGTTTGTTTCTGTCGGGATTTCTTCATTATGTCGCGACACGGGCGACACGGAGGCGGTGAGTCAAATAAATCACCAACATTAAACACATCTGCACGCAGAATGCTTGATTTCATGTATTAAATATGGCTGGTTGTTGAGGAGAATTAATGTGTGTTAGTACTAGCTGCTAACTGTAATGGCGCCCTCACGCGCTGTAAACACTGGCTAATAATAATCGTAATTAATCGTAACTACTACTAAAAGTTGTAATAATCATAACGTATATAGTTTAGATGCACATTATTTGTATTTGTACTTTGATTAATTATATTTTCTTGGGTTGTAGGTCGTGTTTCGTTTCTGTTTATATTACAGTATGTTCTGTATTTCATATTTTGAAATTATCTTTTAATATTTTAGTCAATTAAACATGTAGATGCTCATAGTTTAGTTAAAACAGTGAGTGTGAAGATTATATTTTCATTTTTATGTGTAAAATATGACAAGACTGGATATCAACGTTGTTTATGTTAGCGAAGACTTTTATAAATCCATTATTTAATTGAAATAATGCTAAAATATAATATAAATCTTAAGTTTTTATTTAAAAAATGAAAAATGTGACCTAAAAGTAAATAAAATAAATTAAAGCTGAGTAGAAATATATATATATAAACTAGTAGAATGATAAAAACACATAAAATGTCAACTAAAATTTAAATAAAAACTGGAAAAATAACTATATATATATCATAACAACAAGAGTAATGTGTAATTAAAATCTGTTTATGTTGTGAATCATATGATGCAAGTTATTAATGGGTAAAAACAATAAGTGCATAAAAACAATAAGTGTAATACTGCTTTAAATTGTTGTTTTTATCCCCAAAAAAATTAAAAAGTTTTCTGTTTAATTTAATTGCAATTTTGTTTTTGTTTTTCTGAGCAAAAAATTAATATCATACATTTCTCCCTGATTTACACTAAAATATCATTCAGTGTAACAATCTTCTCAGGCATATTTACAACAAAAATCAATTTATGACATATTAAAAGACTAATTACTTTCACCCCGAATACTAATTAGATGTAATTTTAGATTTGTTTAAATGTGGAGTAAGAATTTTTACTCATTTAAAACACAGTAAAATTTAATATTCTTTTATATATTTTAATATGTACAAGTCAGAATAAGCATGTTTGAATTTTTACATAAATATTGTAAATGTAACTTTATTTCAATGTTATTTTATTCTCCAAAAACGTATTTGAAACCTTAAAAGTCGACACTTTACTTATATTTAATGTGCTTTCTATGAACATAAAATCATTTTAGTAAATTTCTTTTGATGCGGAGATATTAACGTCTTTGACCCATAAACAGTGGAGGCCAAAATGATACGAATACTAATATTATCAGCAGCTAAACATGGTTTGAAGTCAGTTATTTCTATGTTTTGCTGCAGTGTGTCAGAAGGAAACATTCATTTAGACATTAATTGTAATAATCAGTGAGATGTTTGAGATCTGATCATCATCAGTCTGTCTGGAGTCACATGAAGAAACAGAACAAACTGAGACTAAATCCAGAAGAACTGACGCTTCAAGAAACCTCCTGAGAAACTCTGCTCACACACACACACACACACACACACACACACACACACACACACACACACACACTCACACTCACACTCACACTCACACACACACACACACACACACAGATCCAGAAGAACTGTGTCTCAAGACGCTTCAAGAAACCTGCAAAGCTCCTGAGAAACTCTGCTCAAGCACACACACACACACACACACACACACACACACACACACACTCACACTCACACTCACACACACACACACACACACACACACTCACACTCACACTCACACTCACACACACACACAGATCCAGAAGAACTGTGTCTCAAGACGCTTCAAGAAACCTGCAAAGCTCCTGAGAAACTCTGCTCAAGCACACACACACACACACACACACACACACACACACACACACACACACACTCACACTCACACTCACACACACTCACACACACACAAACACACACACACACTCACACTCACTCTCACACACACACACAGATCCAGAAGAACTGTGTCTCAAGACGCTTCAAGAAACCTGCAAAGCTCCTGAGAAACTCTGCTCAAGCACACACACACACACACACACACACACTCACACACACACACACACACACACACACACACACACACACACACACACACACACACAGACACAGACACTCACACAGACACACACACACAGACACACACTCACACTCACACACACACACACACACTCACACTCACACACACACACAGATCCAGAAGAACTGTGTCTCAAGACGCTTCAAGAAACCTCCTGCAAAGCTCCTGAGAAACTCTGCTCAAGCACACACACACACACACACACACACACACACTCACACTCACACTCACACTCACACTCACACACACACACACACACACACACACACACACACACACACACACACACACACAGACACAGACACTCACACAGACACACACACACAGACACACACACAGACACACACTCACACACACACACAGACACACACTCACACTCACACACACACACACACTCACACACACACAGATCCAGAAGAACTGTGTCTCAAGACGCTTCAAGAAACCTCCTGCAAAGCTACAGAGCTGTTAACAGTTTTAGGCACTTGTGTGAAAATGCTGTAAAATGATGATAATGTCATAAATTGATTTTCTGTATCAATTAACTTCTATGAACTAAATTAGAGTGTGAGCATCGTTTGTGTTTAAAGCAGGTTTTGTCCTTGAGCAGAGTTTCTCAGGAGGTTTCTTGAAGCGTCTTGGAGATGTTCTTCTGGATTTATCACGTTTTAGATGTTAAACAGGGTGACCGGTGTTTGTTAACCCTCTCTCCTCTGTCAGAAACGAAGGTGTACGTGGGTAACCTGGGCACCGGGTCAGGTAAAGGTGAGCTGGAGCGGGCGTTCAG
The DNA here is from genome assembly GCA_027422415.1 of Schizothorax lantsangensis. Classification (NCBI taxonomy): domain Eukaryota; kingdom Metazoa; phylum Chordata; class Actinopteri; order Cypriniformes; family Cyprinidae; genus Schizothorax; species Schizothorax lantsangensis. The sequence continues at coordinate 168,890 of JAPDDO010000278.1, forward strand.
TTATTACGGGCCGCTGAGGACGGTGTGGATCGCTCGCAACCCGCCGGGATTCGCCTTCGTGGAGTTTGAGGATCCCAGAGACGCTGAGGACGCCGTCCGAGGCCTCGATGGCAAGTGAGTGACTCCTGATCTGAGATCGAGACGCTTGACGTTCATCATGCCACAGCCATATCACCCTGCAGCCCAAGACCGGTCACCCACTGAAGCTAAGCAGGGTTGAGCTGGTCAGTACCTGGATGGGAGACCTCCTGGGAAAACTAGGTTGCTGTTGGAAGAGGTGTTAGTGAGGCCAGCAGGGGGTGCTCACCCTGTGGTCTGTGTGGGTCCTAATGCCCCAGTGTAGTGACGGGGACACTATACTGTCAAAAGAGCACCGTCTTTCAGATTAGACGTTAAACCGAGGTCCTGACTCTCTGTGGTCATTAAAAATCCCATGACACTCATCGTGAAGAGTAGGGGTGTAACCCCGGTGTCCTGGACACATTCCCTCCACTGGCCCTTGTCAATCATGTCCTCCTAATAATCCCCATCCACTTGATTGGCTCTATCTCTCTCTCCTCTCCACCTGTAGCTGGTGTGTGGTGAGCTCTGTGGCTGCCGTCACATCATCCAAGTGGATGCTGCACACTGGTGGTGGTTGAGGAGAGACCCCCCACATGATTGTAAAGCCCTTTGGGTGTATGGCAATACACAATAAAGCACTATATAAATGCCTCATTCATCATTCATACAGAGTCTCTCTGTGAAGCAGGGCTCTATGAAATACGTTTTATTTTTTCCCAAATTCATTTTTTTCCGGACTCCTTTTTAATGGACAAATTCAATTGTATTAATCAAAAAGCATGTCTAATTAATTAAAATCATGAAACTTATACAAGTTAACATTAATTTATTAAAAGTGTAACAAAAATGACATGTTTAGGGTCGTATGAAATTTAATTAAAAAATCTCACCTTATGTTTTATTACCAAATTCTGTGTTTTAGCGTCTAATTATTTGAATGCTTACAAACTATGTTTATTTATTCTTACAGTAGCTTATGAAATGTCCCCCCCCCCCTCAGAAATTCTGTGTTGTGTATTTAAATTTTACTGATTATCAGATGAAAGCATAAAACATTGATTTAATTTATATTTTAATTAATGAAAATTAAACTTTTGGCAAATAAAGAGGATTTACAATTAAAATTAAAATATTTTGTGATTATTTCTTACAAAAATAGTGTTATTATTTTTCAACAGTAGTAGTAGTATTACGTTCATTCTAGTAAATAATAGTAATATAGCTATTTCTGACACAATGTCTTCAAGTTAAACAGGACTTTTATTTTGACGGGTTGCCGAGTAAAGTTCTGTGTGTATATGATATGACTAGTTTTACTCAAATGAAATGGTAAAATGCTGGTTTTGATCAGTTTTGGAGATATTGTTGATGTATTTATGTCTTCATTGAGACGTCAGACGCTCTGTGTATGTAGTAAACAAAACCCTGCTCCATTCACACAGAGACACATGCAGGATTCAGATTTACATCAGATACTAGTCCAGATCACCATTTGATTTAAGTGACCTACTTTTGATTAATGCATCCAAACTTTGACAAACTCCGTGACATTACACTATAAATTCAGTTTTTATGACTTGATTCGGTCTGTGTTTTCTTTTTTTTTTTTTTTTTTTTTTTTTTTTTTTGGCCTGTCAGTAGCACAGATAACACATGACAGTACATATGCATGGCTATACTATCATCATTCACAGCCTTTTTTTTCTTTTTTTTTAATTAAATATATTTATTTATTTATTTATTTATTTTTTTAATATTAATTAATTAATTAAATTTTATATACCCTTTTACTTAACCACACTGTGACAGACAAGACCAGGGGACAGAGAAAACAAGAGAGAGAAAGAAGAAAGAAGATAGTAAAAAAAAAAAAAAAAAAAAAAGGTTGTGGGGAAAGTCAACAAAGAAGGGGAAGAGAGAGAGAGAAAAAAGGAGAATGGGGGATAGAGAGAGAGAGGGAGAAAAAAGGAGAATGGGGGATAGAGAGAGAGAGGGAGAAAAAAAAACAAAAACAAAAAAAAACAGACAATTTGCTTCAATACCTGCTGACAAAAAGAGAAAACAACCGAAGACACAACATCAAAGAGACTGCAGCAACAACCAACATCTGTATAAATCACAATAAATTCTAAATGTTAAATGTTATTGAGCAGCACACATAACTAATATTACAAAATAAGTTTTGAAGCAACAGCAGATCAAGACAATGTGTGTCTGTGAGCACCTGTTTTTACACCAATGTGAATGCTTGAGTGTACACCTGTGTGTGTGAGCGCGCTTGTGTTCATAAGGTTCCTCCATGTAAATGTTTAATAGTGTGTGTGGGGAACAACAGCCCCATCCCGCAAGGCATGAAGCAGGCACGGAACAGACCCGGGCCCCAAACATCCGGAGGCCCCCCAGGGCACGAGACCCCCAGGAGAACCACCGCAGGGACAACCGCGGCCTCCACCCAAAAAAGGGCAGAGGAGAGCCCGAAGGCGGGACCTCCGACAGCCACAGTGTAGGCGCCCCAGGGTGCCGTGGCGGCAAGCCCGCAGGCTCCACCGGCAGCCGACCACACCAGGGCGGACCAGGCCCTGGGCCCGGAGACCCAAAGGCCCCCCACCCCACAAACGGGGCCCAGCAAGGCCAGTAGGGCCAGGCCCCGCCAATCGACCGCCGAGAGCGGGCCGGCGCTCGCCCGAGCATCCTGCCCCGGCGCGAGAAATCACCAACGCACCGGCGGCATCCTCCACCAGCAGGGCATGGTGGTGGGGTGGGGGTCGACTAAGATGATGAGTGAGGCGGAGTCTAAGGCCCGACCTGACACATAGACGTAGACGACAAGCACACATATACACAAGCATATGTTCCCACCCTCATGCACGCAAACAAATATTCACACCTTCGCCCCACATGTAGACACACAAAAATGGACACAGTACCCACACTCACACTCCCCATATGCACTCTATACTCCTAGATCCAGGCACCACCACCCCCAGAGGGGTAGCCAGCGCCCGATCCCGGAGCTGAACCCCCTTCGCTCCGGCGTGGGGACAGGAAGACCACCCCGGTCCCCGCAGCAGCAGAGAAAATCAACAGCCCAGACCCCGACCGGGCGGCCAGCTCATCCTCACAGCCCCCGGCCCCAGACAGAGAACAGAGAACAGGGGTGTGAAAAAAAAAAAAAAAAAAAAAAAAAACGACCCCATGCTTCACCCCACCCGCTCAAATGTAGTGTTGGTGTGTGTTGTTCTAAGGTGCTTTAAAACAGGGGTGCTTTAAAACAGGGGAGGGGCACCCTCCACAAGCTTGTGTCAGCTCGTCCCCTCCCTAGAGCCCTCAATGTCTATGTGCAACTTAAAATTGAGAAGTGGGCACTGGCACCAGAGGGAAGGCTGAATGAACAGACCGCCCTCCGGATGCCATTCAGTGTGCCCACCCCCAAGGCCCTATATGTATGTGTCATGTGACAGTAAGTAATGAGAATGTCTAAGCTGTAATGTGTAATTGAGATGCAGGCGGCCACGAGGAGACAGAGGAGTACCACCTCCCCCGCATCCCAGCGACTCACCCGCACCTCAAAACCCTACCTATGTGTTGGTGTGATGGAGCGGGAGAAGTGAAGCCTTAGGGATGGGGAGGAAAACATCAGAGGGGGCAAAATACCCCCCCCTCTGGAGCCAGCTCCCCCGCTGACCCCCATAGGCACCCCCGTTACCCCAAATCTGCCCAGGGCGGGGGGCCCAGGCCCATCCAGACCAGGGCCCATGGCAGCCCGGGGCGGCCCACCAGACCCCACAGCAGAGGAAAAACTACCCCACCCCATCATCCAGTCACTTCCCAAACTACATAAGACAATAAGACACCCAGGTAAAGCCCGTATACCCCGCCTCTATTGGACCCCCCCCCCCGCGGAGGCACCGATGCATCGAAGACCCCCACACCAGAGCCGGGCCCAAGCGCATGCACCAACCCATGCTCCCGGCGGCACACCAACCAGGACCCAAGCCCCCCAGGCCCAGCCGTGACCCCAAGCCGGAGGCAGAGCGTCCCCAGATCCCCAAACCCCCCCCGGACCAACCCCGGAACAGTGCGGCCGCCAGGCTGGCAACCTACGTCCGCCGGCACAGGCATCCCCAGCAGCGCCGCATGCCGCCGCCAGAGAAACAGCATCTAAGAGTCACCAATACCCCATCCAGGCCAAGGCCGCAGCCCCAGCGCCAAACCCCCCAAGAAACCCATCCCCAGGGAACCCCCAGATGCCCCAGGCCCATATTGCCACCCCACGCCAACAACAAAAACCACAGCCGGACAGAATCGGGACCCCCACCCACACTAGGTGATGGAGCTGATCAAAGGAGCCCAGAGAGATTGATCTAATGTGTCAGCAGAAGCTGTTTCAAGGCTAATATAATCCCACAAATAATCTCTATATTGGTTGATATTAAGATTATTTTTATTTTTCCAGTTCATGAGGACAGTCTTCTTAGCAATGCATAGGGCAGTGAAAGCCATGTGGATTGTGTTATCTTCTGTAGTGACACCATCTAGGTCGCCCAACAAGCAGACTAAAGGAGAGGCTGGAATAGAGCATTTAAGACACTTTGATAAGTCTTCACAAATCCTGTACCAGTACCTCTGAACAGGTGGACAGAACCATAGAGCGTGGATGTAATTGTCAGGTGTATTGCCTTTACAGTGTGAGCAGTTGTTAGAAGCTGTAAAACCCATCCTGAACATCCGATGACCTGTGTAGTGCACTCTATGCAGAATTTTGTATTGTATTAATTGTAATCCAGGATTTCTAATCAGTTCAAAGGTTTTTAAACATATCTGAGACCAGAAATTATGGTCCCAGCTTACTGATAGATCTGCTTCCCATTTTGCAATAGGAAGTGATACTGATTCATCTATATTGGAAAGTGCCCTGTATATTTTAGACATTAATTTGGGGGTTTTGAGATTAAGAAAATCTGACACACTTGGTGGTATTTGTAAATTGATATGATTAGACTTAAATTTCCTTTTTACAATAGATTTAATTTGTTGATATTCTAAAAATCTGTTCTTATTAATCCCATATTGTTTAATTAATTTGTCAAAGGGAATAAAGTCTGTCCCTTTGAATATATGTTCCAGGTATTTAATACCTTTACAACTCCAATCTGTGAAGTTTATCATATTGTTGTTTAGCAATATGTCAGGATTGTTCCAGATAGGGGTACGTTTGCATGGGATTAGTGAAGACTCCGTCATTTTTAGAAACTCCCACCATGCTGTCAGAGAAGAGCTGATACTGATGCTTTTAAAGCATACGTGTCGTTTACTGATCGAGCTAATGAATGGCAGATCCGAAATCTCTATATTATTGCATAATGCCTGTTCTACATCTAGCCAAGGCTCATCTAAGAGGGTGTGTTTTAACCACCCTGAAATGTGTTGAAGCCTATTGGCTAAGAAATAGTGGTAAAAGTTAGGTAGATCTAGTCCTCCTTTATCCTTGGTCTTTTGCAGCGTTTTTAAGCTAATACGCGGGGGTTTACCTTTCCAAAGGAATTTAGAGATAGAGGAGTCCAAAGATCTAAACCAGTCAGGTGGTGGTTTACTCGGGATCATTGCAAATAAATAATTAATTCTTGGCAAAACCATCATTTTTATTGAGGTGACTCTTCCCATGAGTGATATGGGTAGAGACCTCCATCTGGTTAGATCATCTTCTACCTTCTTTAAAAGTGGGATGTGGTTTAATTTAATCAAATCTGTCAGCTTAGGAGAAACATTAATACCTAAATATTTAATATTTCCAGATTGCAATGGAGTGGAAGAATTCTGGAAGGAACAATTAATTGGAAGAACTGTTGATTTTAACCAGTTTATTGAATAATCTGAGACTCTTGAGAAAGAGTTTATTAATGTAATTACCTCAGAGAGAGTGGTTTGTGAATGTTGAAGAAAAAGTAACACATCATCTGCGTAAAGACTAACTTTATGTTCTACATTCTTGCATTTAATGCCTTTAATCACTGTTGCCTGTCTAATTGCTGCTGCTAGTGGTTCAATAAAAATTGCAAACAGTGAGGGGGAGAGGGGGCATCCCTGCCTGGTGCCCCTCTTAAGACAGAAGCTAGAGGACGTTTGGGCATTTGTCCTGACACATGCTGTTGGAGAGTTATATAATATTTTTAACCAGTTTATGAAAGAGTTTCCAAAACCAAATTTGTGTAAAGTTGCAAATAGAAAATTCCAGTTAACCCTATCAAAAGCTTTTTCTGCATCTAGAGACAATATTGTAATTTGAAGGTTTCTATTGCATGAATAGTCTATCAAGTTAAGTAACCTACGAGTATTTGTTGAGGAGTGCCTGCCTTTTATGAAACCAGTTTGGTCGTAATGAATTATGAGAGGGGTTATCTTCTCTATTCTTTTTGAGATAGCTTTGCAGATTATTTTAGTGTCCACATTAATAAGGGATATTGGACGATAGCTAGTAGGCAATACAGGGTCTTTGCCTGGTTTTAGTAAGAGACTAATGTTGGCAGAATTCATATTTGGTGGAAGTCTGCCATTTTCTTTGGTTTCCTGCAACATTCTGTAGAATGTTGGTGCCAGAATAGCCCAGAATTCTTTATAGAATTCTGCTGGAAAGCCATCTGGACCTGGAGCCTTTTTATTGGGCATACTGTTCAAAGCTTCCTGAAGTTCATCTGATGTCAGTGGAGAATCCAATGCCATCGCTTGATTGTCTGTTAATTTCGGAAGAGTTATATTGTCAAGAAATTGGTCAACTTCGTCTTTAGATGGGTTTATCTGTGGAGAATATAAAGATTCGTAAAAATCTCTGAAAGTGTTGTTTATTCTTTCAGGGTCATATACTGTATCCCCAGTTAAATCTTTAACAGCACATATCGTTGTTTTTTCTTTATTTATTTTTAACTGGTTCGCTAAGAATTGACCTGATTTGTTACCATATTCAAATTCTTGCCAGCGAAGTCTTTGTGCTAAGAATTTAGTTTTTTTATTAATAATTTCATTTAATTCTAGTTTTGCTTTACATATTTTTTTCAGCATTTCCTGTTCCTGGGAGGATACGTAGGATTCTTCTAAAGTTTTTATGGTTTCTTCTAATTCCTGAATACATTTATTTTCTCTTTTCTTTTTATGCGATGAGAATGAGATTATTCTACCTCTCATCACAGCTTTGCCTGCTTCCCAGAGAACAGATGCTGATGTTCCAGGCAGGTCATTATAGTCTAAATATAAAGCCCACTCTTCTTTAAAATATTTAATAAAATCGTCGTCTTTAAGCAATGATGTATTGAATCTCCAGTTATTACTTGGTGGAGTGGTCTTCTTATTTACTAGAGTTAAAGAAACAGCAGCATGATCGCTGACAGCTATAGTGTGTATCTCTGTGTCTGAAATGTCACTCAGCAGTGAGCTGCTGACTAGGAAATAATCCAGACGAGAGTAAGAGTGATGGACATGTGAGAAGAAAGTAAATTCCCTACTGTTGGTGTGGAGAGAACGCCATGCATCGCAAAGTCCATAGTCGCTCATGTACTGTTTAACTATATTTGTGGATTCCCAATTGCGCTGAGTTCCAGCTGTACTTAGCCTGTCCATTTCTTTATTTAGTCCAAAGTTGAGGTCTCCCCCAATTATAAGTGCACAATCTAGTTGTTCAGAAAGTGCGGTAAAAAAAACATGAAAGAAAGAGGGGTCATCAACATTTGGACCATATATACTAACAATACATAACTTTTTGTCAAATATAGATAATTTAATGATTAGAAATCTACCTTCTGGATCTATAACTGTGTTGAGTACTGTGAAATTAACATTTTTATGTATTAAAATTGCTACCCCCCTTTGCCTAGAGTTATAGCAGGCTGAGAACACATTAGGAAACTCAGTTGTTTTAAGTTGATCTGTAGCTGTGGCAGGTCTATGAGTCTCTTGTAATAATACAACGTCTGCTTGTAGTTTTTTAAGCTGGCTAAATATTTTTAACTTTTTTTCCTTGGAGCCAGCTCCATTCACATTCCATGTGACAAACCTTAATGCACCCATAGATGTGTGTGTGTAGCTAATGCTGCTCGCTGCGTGTGATGCTCAAATGAATAAGATATGAGCGGGCGTGTACGCGCTTGTATGCGAGTATGTCCTTCATGTCTGTGTGCGCTGTAAGGTCTGAGTGCTTGCTTTAACGCTGAGTGTATATGTACATGGTCGTGCCAAGCAGATGTGTAATATAGTGTGTTTTGTTTATATGTGTAGTAAAGCAGGTGATCGGTGCCGTGAAAGGAGTTGGAAGTAAGAAAGACATACAAAGAAGCAAGCATAGAGGGATGAAAGTAAAAACTTGACAGAAACGAAAACATTGCAAAATCATTTAAACGCTGCGGAGACTGACTGTACGTGTTTGTTATGATATCGTATTAAATTATCGAAATGACAAATATTTAGAGGTAAATGGAAGAACAAGCGAGGAAAGAGAGAAAAAGAAAAGATAAATATAACGGATTCTTATCTGGAGTGGTGTTAATATAACCACGGAGTGGTACGGAGGTTGCGGTAGAGCTGTCCGTCCACGTAGAGCCGGTCCACGGCGATGACAGCTCGGGAGCCCTTTTGGATGAGACTGCGTCGGATTGGGAACAGAAGTTTGCGTCGCTCCAGGATTTCTTTGGGGAACTGGTCGTTTACGCCGAAGTCTGTTCCTTTCAGCTCCCTGCCGCGACTCTTCACCTGCTCTTTCTGCTTGAAGTATCCGAATTTGGCCACAATTGGACGAGGCCTCGGGGCTCCAGGTTTCTTCGCTCCCATCCGATGGACTCTTTCGAAGCAGATGTTTTCCACGGTGTCTTCCGGAAGCTTCAGGTACGTCTTGATAAAGTTTTTTACCGTAGCTTCTGGGTCCTCTTCGGCAGATTCCGGGATGCCTGAAAACACCAGGTTATCTCTCATGCTACGGGCCTGGAGATCGATGACAGTCTCTTTTATTTTTTTATTTTCTTCACTTAGATGGGTCACATTCTCAGTTAGAGACTTGACCGAGTCCCGTAGAGATGCGTTTTCAGCAGCGAGTGTTTCCACCTGCTGCTGGCTGAATTCCAGTGATTCCCTCAGGGATTTAAATTCACGGTGCAGGATCTCGACCAGGGACAACCTCGCGTCGAAGCTGGACAACCGCTTGTCGATTGACTCCAGGATGTCGGTAAAGCTTTTACCCGTCGGCGATGTTGTTTCAGGCGAGTCTGCTGGGCGACTTCTTTTGGAAGACGGCGTCTCGCTTTTGGCTGGAGAACATGCATTTTGGTTTTTCTTCATGACTATAACGTCGAAGCACCAGTCGATGTATTCCTGAAGAGTTTCTAAATTTTCCTCGCTGTCCTCGTTGTTCATTCAGTTTTTCCGCCAAGTCTCCAGCGTCTGACGTCACCTACAGCATTTCCGGTCCAATACCGGTCTGTGTTTTCTGCATTATAGAGCCCTATGTGAAGCAGGGCTTGACGCTTATAATAAAACTTTAATAATAATAAAAACTTTAGGGATGCAGTGAAAGTGAATCAAATAATTAGTTTTTCCTTAATAAAGGAATACGAGGAGACACTTGAAAGCAAAATTATTCATTTGAATTCACCAAAGTACACTAGGTTTTTCAAATAAGTCTGCTTTAAACTATTTATTTAATAATTATTGGATTTTTTATGTTTTAAACATTTAATTAAATGCCAGATACAGTTTACTGTGTAACAAAATACCAATAATAGCCACAAAAAAACATAATTTGGGACTTTTAATTATAAACAAGCCTGAAATACACTGGGACTCTTATTTTGAAATGTCTTCCAGCTGCTCATTCAAACAGATGAGGGAGATAAAATATGCATCTAACAAATATACTACTATATAAACAACATAACGTAAACATTGTCATAATTTATCAACACTAAGTAGATCATAATAGTTTGAAACATGCAGCAGTCACATTTATTTAATTAAATCACAGCCTTTAATTGAAATAATCTGAAATAATATATATAATATGGCCAAATATTATCCTATCCTAACAAACCATACATCAATGGAAAGCTTATTTATTCAGCTTTCAGATGATGTATAAATCTCAATCTCAAAAAATTGACCCTTATGACTGGTTTTTAGCTCCAGGGTCACATATTATGTAGTGCTGGGTTTTGACACAAATTTCACGATTTGATTCATTACCGATTCGATTCAATATCAATTATTTTGGATATATATCAGGTACAGTACATGCCAAATTTTCTCAAGGAAAAAAAATCTCTCAACTAATGCTGTAAAATATACTTGAGAGTCAGTTGGTACTACATTACTACAATATTGAAGGTTAAAATTGACTGATTTGTGCTATACAACTGCTTAAATTACACTTAATTATGTTTTTATAATAATTAAGTTACAATTACTTCAGTTCGTTTTCTATTTAAACATTTAAATAGTGGCTGTCTTAAAAACTTGGATGGATTTATTCAAACATAAATAAAACATTAAAGAACAGTAAAAAATTATAATGAATATGTTATATGGTGCGTATATTTAGCAAAATGCTCCTCTCTACAGTTTATTTTTCCAGCTGACTAATGAGTTTATGGTCACTGAATATGAGGTAAATGTGATGTTACAACCCGAATGTTGGGACGTTTTTTAAATTTGAATAAAATGAAAACTAAAAGACTTTCAAATCACATGAGCCAATATTTTATTCACAATAGAACATAGAGAACATAACAAATGTTTAAACTGAGAAATGTTACACTTATCCACTAAATGAGCTCATTTCAAATGTGACGCCTGCTACACGTCTCAAAAAAGTTGGCACGGGGGCAACAAAGGGCTGAAAAAGCAAGACATTTTGAAAAGATTCAGCTGGGAGAACATCTAGCAGCTAATTAAGTTAATTGACATCAGGTCTGTAACATGATTAGCTATAAAAGGGATGTCTTAGAGAGGCAGAGTCTCTCAGAAGTAAAGATGGACAGAGGCTCTCCAATCTGTGAAAGAGTGCGTAAAAAGATTGTGGAATACGTCAAATTGCAAAGGCTTTGCAAATCTCATCATCTACAGTGCATAACATCATCAAAAGATTCAGAGAAACTGGAGAAATCTCTGTGTGTACGGGACAAGGCTGAAGACCTTTGTTGGATGTCCGTGGTCTTCGGGCCCTCAGACGACACCGCATCACTCATCGGCATGATTCTGTCATTGACATTACTAAATGGGCTCAGGAATACTTCCAGAAACCACTGTCGGTAAACACACTCCGCCGTGCCATCTGCAGATGCCAACTAAAGCTCTATCATGCAAAAAGGAAGCCATATGTGAACATGGTCCAGAAGCGCCATCGTGTCCTGGCTAAAATGGACTGTACAAGGTGGAAAAGTGGTCAGACGAGTCCAAATTTGACATTCTTGTTGGAAATCACGGACGCCGTGTCCTCCAGGCTAAAGAGGAGGGAGGCCTTCCAGCGTGTTATCAGCGTTCAGTTCAAAAGCCAGCATCTCTGATGGTATGGGGTGCATAAGTGCATACGGTATGGGCAGCTTGCATGTTTTGGAAGGCACTATGAATGCTGAAAGGTATATAAAGGATTTAGAGCAACATATGCACCCCTCCAGAGGACGTGTATTTCAGCAGGACGATGCAAAACCACATACTGCAGCTATTACAACAGCATGGCTTCGTAGTAGAAGAGTCCGGTGCTGAATTGGCCTGCAGTCCAGATCTTTCACCTATAGAGAACATTTGGTGCATTATTAAACGAAAAATACGTCAAAGACGACCACGAACTCTTCAGCAGCTGGAAACCTATATCAGGCAAGAATGGGACCAAATTCCAACACGAAACTCATAACCTCGATGCCCAGACGTCTTCAATCTGTTTTGAAAAGAAGAGGAGATGCTACACCATGATAAACATGCCCCCGTCCCAACTATTCTGAGACCTGTAGCAGGCATCACATTTGAAATGAGCTCATTTTGTGCATAAAATTGTAACATTTCTCAGTTTAAACATCTGTTATGTTCTTTATGTTCTATTGTGAATAAAATATTTGCTCATTTGATTTGAAAGTCGTTTAGTTTTCATTTTATTCAAATTTTAAAAACGTCCCAACATTTCCGGTTTGTACATGAATCGTTTACAAGCTGTTATATTGACGTCTTTGCGCGGCTGAAACACTGATTGAGAGATTACACGAGAAAGGACATGGATTGTAAAGTTGTACTCTTTCTTTTAACTTACCTTCAGATGTTCAGTCATGTTTATTTTGTGCTATAACTAGTAATAAAGCGGAGGAGATGAGGCGCTACAGCGATCACTCTACATTAAACAGCGCCAAAATGGCATTTATTGTTTGAATACTGCAATACAATGAACAGAATTTGAAATCTGAGACTGTTTCATATTAAAAGTACCAAAGCACAATGCTTATTGTGATGTATTGGATGCGAGGTGCGCTTAAATGCATCCATTAACTGAACACAGGCTAGACTAATTGATTCTTGGGATTTAAGAATCAATATTGTTTCGTAAAAGCCCTAATATTATGTAAACAAAAACTTTTATTTTGGATGCGATTAATCGTTTGACGGCACTAATGCATTGTGCTCCGTCTGTCCTGGTCTTTGTGTTCAGGGTGATCTGCGGCTCTCGCGTGCGCGTCGAACTCTCCACCGGAATGCCGCGGCGTTCCCGCTTCGACCGTCCACCGACCCGCCGTCCCTTCGACCCCGGCGACCGCTGCTACGAGTGCGGCGAGAAGGGCCACTACGCTTACGACTGCCACCGCTACGGCCGGCGGCGCTGGAGCAGGTACGAGCGTCCGTGATCTCGCCCAGCGCTGATCAATAACACTGCTGTTTGATATTGTTCTCTCTCTCTCTGCTTGACTTTGTTTGTTTGTTGGGTTAACGGGGGGATGTTTTGTTGTTCTCTGCACTGATGTTTTTTGGGATTTCATGTAATGACTGACCTGGTCAAAACATTTCAGGTTTCATCGTTTGATTCAGAGAGTCTTTACGATGTCACGAGGCATCTAGCGAATCCCATATGACCGGGGCACGAGCAGCCACACCCCTTCGCTGAGGCTCCTCCCACTGCTACTTAACTATGCGTAGCCCCTCCCCCAACCCAAACCAGATGAGAGTAAATTCGGCTAGCGATTTGTACCTTGGCTTTTGATAAAGACAGCATCGAGACCTCGGCAGAAGGTCGCCTTGCACACTTCTATCAAGTCTCAATCAAGCGATTTGGCTGTCGTTAGAAATCCAAGAGATCGGCTGATGATAGATACTTCTAGATCGTCTAAATCTGCTAGACCTCGGTTCCAAAGAGGGTCGACCTGCAAAGTTGCAAGGTTTATTTCAAGTACCAATTAATGTGTCTCTCTGTATATCATTGCCTGGACTCAAAGCAGTCGTAATGTTTAATGCTGTTAACTTAATTAATATGTGTTGGATGCTTTAGAGAGTTCAGGGCTGGACGATATAACACTCGGATTTCGTAGATATTGCTAA
>JAPDDO010000278.1:197500-200000 GCA_027422415.1 Schizothorax lantsangensis
GATGACGTAATATGTAAATGAGATGCGTGCGGCCCGTGAGACTTGCACTTGGACCATAGTGCGGCCCGGTGGAAAAAAAGGTTGAGAACCACTGGTCCAGAGAGATCCGATGATGACGTCCACGCCTTTAACGGTGAGACCTTTGATGACTAAACAGTCCTATCCTGGACCCACAAACTCTATTGCAGGTGGGGCATATGTATGTATGTAGTAGTGGCAGTGGTGGCAGCCATGGCTGTATTTCTCCTGGCTCGCTTCTGCTGTCTTATGGTTGTCCTCTCCATCTCGAGCGTATGAACCCCATCTCTACACAGCTTTTGCCAGATGGTACGATCAGCAGCAACCTCCTCCAGGTCCTCGGGTCTGATCTTACACGTCTTCAAGGCGTTCTTCATCTGATCCTTATATCGCTTCTTCGGCCCCCCCGCTGAACGTCGACCATGATGTAGCTGGCCACAATAAATCTAAATAAAATCATAACTCTGTTACTGACACCCAGCACCCGCTCTGATCTGCACTTCACACTTTCACCTCCCCCCCTGCAACCCCCCTCCCTCCCCCACCACCATTCTACTTGCATTTAAAGTCTGTAGAGGATGTGAACCGGGTCTTCAGGAAGCAGAAATCTAGGAAAGCTTCAGGACCAGATGGTGTTTCACCTGCCTGTCTAAAAGCCTGTGCTGTCCATCTTTACACAGATCTTCAACAGATCTCTGGAGCTGTGTGAAGTTCCCTGCTGCTTCAAACGCTCCACCATCATTCCCGTCCCCAAAAAGCCCAAAATCACTGGACTTAATGACCACAGACGTGTCGCACTCACGTCTGTGGTCATGAAGTCACTTGAGAGACTGGTCCTGGCCTGAAGGACATCACTGGACCCATGCTGGATCCTCTTCAGTTTGCCTACAGAGCAAACAGGTCTGTGGATGACGCTGTCAATATGGGACTGCATTACATCCTGGAACACCTCGACAAACCTGGGAATTACGCAAGGATCTTATTTGTGGACTTCAGCTCGGCCTTCAATACCATCATGCCTGACCTTCTCTCAGACAAACTGACACAGCTCTCTGTGCCCACCTCCATCTGTCAGTGGATCACCAGCTTCCTGACAGACAGGCAGCAGCTAGTGAGGCTGGGCAAACTCACATCCAGGACTCTCGCCATCAGCACTGGCGCCCCTCAGGGCTCTGTTCTCTCCCCACTGCTATTCTCCCTCTACACCAACGACTGCACTTCAAAGGACCCCTATGTTAAGCTCCTAAAGTTTGCGGACGACACTACAGTCATCGGCCTCATCAAGGACAGTGACGAGTCTGCTTACAGACAGGAGATTGAGCAGCTGGCTGTCTGGTGCAGTCTTAACAACCTGGAGCTAAACACTCTCAAAACTGTGGAGATGATAGTGGACTTCAGAAGGAACCCCCCTGCTCTCCCCCCACTCACCATCATGAACAGCACTGTGACTGCAGTGGAGTCATTCAGGTTCCTGGGAACCACCATCTCTCAGGACCTGAAGTGGGACAATCACATTGACTCTATTGTGAGAAAGGCCCAGCAGAGGCTGTATTTCCTCCACCAGCTACGAAAGTTCAACCTGCCTCAGGAGCTGCTGAAACAGTTCTACTCTGCCATCATCGAGTCTGTCCTATGTTCTTCTATAACTGTTTGGTTTGGTTCAGCTACCAAAACAGACATCAGAAGACTACAACGGACAGTCAGGACTGCTGAGAGGATCATCAGTGCCCCTCTGCCCAGCCTCCAAGAACTTTACACCTCCAGAGTGAGGAAAAGGGCTAAGAAAGTCCCTCTGGACCCGTCACACCCAGCTCACTCTCTCTTTGTACTGTTGCCCTCTGGCCGGCGCTACAGATCACTGAGCACCAAAACAGCCAGACACAAGAATAGTGTTTTCCCCAGACCTGAACAACACATAACACCCCCCGGTACTGTACATCTGTAAATAACTCATCAAACCTTCATCTGTACATAGGACACATGCACATTCACAGTTCTGTCTATGGACATTTTTCTTTTCTGTATATTTTTCTTTTTTATTACTATTGTTATTCTTAATTATTGTCTATTCTCTTCATTATTAGCGTTCTTTATTACCTTAATTATATGTTGTCTGCACTATGTTTGTACTTTCTGTACTGGAAGCTCCTAACACCGAGACAAAATCCTTGTGTGTGCAAACACACTTGGCAATAAAGCGCTTTCTGATTCTGATTCTGATTCTGAAAGGTAAGAATTCCTTCAATGTAAACTCAGAATTTTTAGGAAAAAAGTTGGAATTCCGAGAATTAAACTTGCAAGAAAAAAGTCAGAATAGCGAGATCTAAAATTGTAAAAAAAAAAAGAGTAAATAAATTAAATTAAATTTAAAAAGTTAGAATTGCATGATGTAAACTTGCAAAAAAAAGTCAGAATTGCAAGATATTAACGTGAACAAAATTCAGAATTGCGAGATATAAAATTGTAAAAAAAATATATATTT